>OX451345.1:64924707-65155377 GCA_949629155.1 Myopa testacea
AAGAACCAACTCGAAAAGGAAATGCTTAAGATTGGGCTGTCCTCGCAGACGCAGGTGGAGATGCGGAAAATGCTGAATCAAAAGGAAAGCAACTACATCCGTCTGAAGCGTGCGAAAATGGACAAGAGCATGTTTGTGCAGATCAAACACATCGGCGTAGGCGCCTTTGGAGAGGTGACACTGGTGCGCAAAATTGATACCACCAACCACTTGTATGCCATGAAGACGCTGCGCAAAGCCGATGTACTGAAGCGCAACCAGGTGGCGCATGTGAAAGCGGAACGTGACATTTTAGCGGAAGCCGATAATAATTGGGTTGTTAAATTGTATTATAGCTTTCAGGATAGGGACAATTTATACTTTGTGATGGACTACATACCAGGTACGGTGCAATTTAGGGCAGACATCAGAAGAACGAAGCTTTGTATTTGTAACAATTGAAATGATTTTCACTTAATATTTTTCTGATTTCAGGCGGCGATCTTATGTCACTTTTGATCAAGAAGGGGATCTTCGAAGAGCCTCTGGCAAGGTTCTATATTGCAGAGTTGACATGCGCTGTTGAAAGTGTCCACAAAATGGGTTTTATTCATAGGTGAGTCTGTGCGATTTCTTCTGATTTCATAATGTAGTATATAGAAAAATATGTATGTATGTATATGATGTAGCATCTAGAAAACTATAGAAATTGTTCTTTTTCATATTAAAGGGACATAAAACCTGACAATATACTCATCGACAGAGATGGTCACATCAAGTTGACAGATTTCGGACTGTGCACTGGTTTCAGGTGGACTCACAACTCTAAATACTATCAAGAAAATGGTGAGTACATATATGCAGAAATTCATCTGACTAAATAAATTAAAAAAGTATGTTTTTAATGTGTGTTAACTTAAGCTTTGCGGCCACACGCCCTCTCAACCTAACCTAACCTAAGATTTTGTTAAAGTAAATCTTCAACTTGTTTTATATACAAACTACTATTTTTACTATCGTATTAGGTAACCATTCCAGACAAGATTCAATGGAACCTTGGGAGGATTTTTCTGAGAATGGAACAAAACCTACCGTTCTAGAAAGGTAACTATACGATTAGAGCTACGGAAGAGACGGGGTGGGGTGGTGTTGTTAACCATTACACATGTTTATTAACCATGCTCCATGCTCTTAGGCGAAGGATGCGAGATCATCAAAGAGTCCTGGCACATTCTCTGGTGGGAACTCCGAATTACATCGCACCTGAAGTGTTGGAACGAAGTGGTTATACACAATTATGTGATTGGTGGAGTGTTGGAGTAATATTATACGAAATGCTAGTGGGTCAGCCGCCATTTCTGGCGAATACACCTGTGGAAACTCAACAAAAGGTATTTGGATATAAATATATTGTTATTGATGATTGTTAACATTCATTCATTATTTTCATTTTAAAATCAGGTTATAAATTGGGAAAAAAGTCTGCACATCCCATCGCAAGCCAAATTGACGCGCGAAGCTACAGATTTAATATGTCGCTTGTGTTCATCGGCGGACAAACGACTGGGCAAGAAAGCAGATGAGGTCAAAGCTCATGACTTTTTCAAAGGCATCGATTTTGCAGATATGCGTAAGCAAATTGCACCATTTATTCCAAAGATTGAACATCCAACGGATACATCGAATTTCGATCCCATCGATCCGGATAAATTGCGTTCGAACGATTCGAACTTGAGTGGTGACGATCTGAATGATTCTGATAAACCATTTCATGGTTTCTTTGAATTTACATTTCGGCGTTTTTTCGATGATAAGCTTAACCCTGATATGATGGATGATCAAGCGCCGGTTTATGTGTGAAGGATATGGTGTGAATGCGTATATAAGTGTGTATGTGTAGGAGCATGTGTATATATATGTGTGTGTGTCTATGAGATAAGAGAAACTTATAATAGTCAAGTAATTTTACATAAAGAGTAGGAGATAAAAGAAAATAGATTGAACCCAACAATGCAACATGTTAGAAATGCGACAAAGCAACATATGTCACAAAAACCGATGCCTGTCACTTACATAAACGTCAGTATGTCACTCACAAATATAGTACTGCTCTATTGGACACTTTGGAAGATGCCAATTGATAAGATTATTGAAATGAAGCACCTGAAATAAGTTGTTTTTGATCTTTGATGATTTTTTCGATTCCCAGGTCTCTTTGTAAAACTTATCAATCTATAACTTCATTTATCTTCAACCAACGCTTCAACCATATCTTGATGACACACCGTCGGCATGTTTACATGAGGTGACAAAAAATATTTCAAAGGAATTTATAGTCTATGAATTGTGATGATGAGTATATTTTGGAAATTGATTTGTGTGAAGAAAGAAATGACAACCGGACACATAACAGCATCAAATTTCTTCAAATCTATTTCAGCAGGCTGAAACGTAAATACAAATTCATTTATAAACTTAAATGAATATTATCGATCGTGAAATATCGATCGGTTTTTTCAAGTTTATTTAATCGCAGTCTTCAAATCCTGTTGGATTTGCAAAAAGAGCATAATAATAATCTTTCATATATCCTACACGCGTATGATAAATTCATTGGCGTAGCGAGGGTTTTGTTGTGGAGGGGTCTAGTTGATGAGGCCAGTCTGACAAAATTTGATTTGATTTAAAATTATTGTTCATTCAAATCGAATTTTCATAGGATTGTGGGATGCACCTACCTGGTTACGCCGAGCGATGAATTTATAGTTGAATTTAGTGGGTTGCCTACATTTTTTGTGCGCCGATTTGCTTTTATATATTAAACCCGTATAATAGAATAGAATTTAAATTTCAACCAGCTAAGATATTCCGCCCTCAAATCGGATGATTTTTCCTGTAATTTGTACAGATTTCCACTTAGTAGGTGGCGCATATTAATAATACTTATACACTTCTATATCAAAGGGAAGAACAAAGTGAAAATACCGTAATCCTTTCGTGTAGGATATAATAATAACAGTTATAGTTATGAGAATGTGGTCAAAAATAATCATAACAAAAATAATATAATAATAAAATTAAAACAACAATAATAATAATATTCAAAATAAATAATAAATATAACAATAATGATTATAATTATAATAACAGTAATAATAGTAATAAATAATAATAAAATAATATTCACCATAATAATCGCAACATTAAGAATCTATTTCACATTAGCAAATTAATTTCCAAACATAAATTCAACTACTTATAATTAAATGATATAAAGGTAGCATGTATTTAGTATCTGAAATTAGTAAGTCTCTGCCAATCATAGACTCGGAAGAGTAAAAATGAAACATATACTCATCATTCAATTTCGTTTTGAACCTTACTAAGGTTGAACTAACTATTCTAATAAATGAAACAACAAGTTATATCAAATTATATTAAAAGAAAAGAAAATAGAGGATAAAAATCAAATATGCTAGCCATATAAGCTGGTCTTATAAGCCTATTTTGTGTCCTTGGCAATAACGTAGCACTGCATTGAATGGCGAGTTGCGGTGGAAGAGCAGGAGCAGGATTAGGTTCTGGTTGTCTTAACTAAAAATGCCTTATTAAGAACAAATTAAATTCTAGCAAAACTGTTACTGTAAGTATTGTGAGAAGATAACTCGGATAGAAACCAATACATAAATACATACAAATGAAGAGCAATAAATTTCATTATCTTTATGTGTCTTATATGGAAAATATTAGTCCAAACCCAAAAACAATTAAAATTGAGGTAGACATAATACCATAAAATATGTAAAACATAAAAACATAAAACAATGTGAAAAAAAACTATAAGCAGATTAAAATTATTAAATGCAGCACATTTTATGAAAATGAAATAAGAAAACATACAAAAAACAAAACGAAAATTAACTCGTTTTTATTCTTTACAGTTCTAGATTATTTTTGTCTTTATTATAGAAATTAAGTAAACAAAATTAGTGTGCATTTTTTATATTCTTTTTTTTAATTATTAATAATATTATTTTGTCTTTATTCGCTTAGTTAGTTTAAAAGATTTCGAATTAAGATAATTATACATATAAAAAAATTGTTAAAGAATACATTTGTAAATCTATTATATCTTGACTTATTCATTTATTTATTTACATATACATATGTACATACATATATGTATATGTATCTACGAATATGATTAATTAATTATATTTTTGAAGTAGTTATTGTTGTTTTGATTTCTTGCATTTCGTTGTGTATAAAGGATGATCAACTAATGAATATATATAAAACAAAATTATAAAGAATTTAAAACATATTTTGGCTGTTTTTAATTGTCGTGTTAGTTATTTTTGGTGGCGCCCAATCCAGAGTTCGCAGGGCCAGGATAAGTAGCACAAACTAACAGATATAGTAAAATCTGTTGATCCTGGATTTCCAGCAGTTGTGCTCCATTAAATTGAATGCACTAGCTGTCTTTAATCTACATATGTATCTATTGAAAGAAGGTGTAAGATGGTGTACAGAGCAATTGTCAGGGAAGATCTTAGATTTCTGGAGTATGATCGCCATATCATCCGGACCTGGAAATTTGTAGGAAGGAAAGCCAGTTATCGCTCGTCTGATGTTCCCTGTAGTGTTTCAATCAGAAATTTATATGGTTTCAATTTCTTGTGTCAAAGTTAAGGATGCTAAGTATAGCTAAGAAAAATCAAAGTACTTTTTATTATTGCATGGTTGACATTATTTAGAATTTTCTTCGTTTTACAAGTCATTTAAGTACTATTAAATTCCCCAAAATTATTCCCCTTTTCTCAAGAGCATAATAAATTCCATGCAATTTTGGGAATTTTCCATGAAGAGTCAGCCCTAGTCAAGGCTACAAATTGAAGCACGTATATCAATATTTTAAACAAGCCATTTTTATATAAGCGCCATCTACGAGTCAAGTATCCTCTAATTAAAAAAATCAAATCCAATTCAGATATATTAGGAATTTATTGCTGCTTTGCTTGTTGCTTTCTTTCCATTTCGAGGATTTAGTGTGTCTTTTTATTATACAGAAAAATGTATAAATCAGGTACGGAGTGAATTTTTCTTTATTGAGAGCTCCCCTAATATTTTGTACCTACAAATATGCAAAATTCCAAAGTGCGGCATCTATTTTGTCACGATGTGTTTAGGCCAACGGTCGGGGAACTTTTTTAATCATTACCCGGTTCCCCGACCGCTATTTTAGGCGATGCCTAACAAAAAAATCAAGTACACAAGTACATTAAACTATGTGTTTTTTAAATACCTGTTTTGTAGACGGGACTACGACTTCCTGGTTTATCTGTTCCCATAACTCTGCCTCCACCGGACTGAAGTCGCACAGCTCCATGGCTTCAGCCACCGCCTCATAGTAAATTGGGGTTCCTAGCTAGACAAATTTTAAAGTTTTGCCCAAGTTTGCGGCTTCAAAGGTGTTTTTTGAAAATTTTTAGAAATTTCTTTAAATGTTTTTGGAAAATTCCGGAATTTTCCTTTAACATAACAACTTTTTTATGCAACCACAAATGTAGAGAATTTGTGTATTTGCGCGTTTTTCCACGTCTTTCTAATTCGAATGAATTAACTTTCATTCGAATTGAAAGTTTAGAATCTAAACTTTAGATTGACTTTTTTCTACGAACGAGTTTTTTACCGGTAAGCGGCCTAGATGTGAGCAAGCAGCATCACAAGTACTCGAGGGTTCACATAAATGTGACCCAATGGGTACGGCACTGGCGCTTTACTATAATTTATTCAAATTCAAATTAACTTAATTGACTTAAATTGTCCTTGATTTGATTTTAATCCCTACGCATAAAAGTCAGTACCGACCGGTACTTTGACTGACTTTTATTATTCTATTCTGCCTATGACATTACCTTTACAAAAAATATATCTAAACCGGATACAAATGCCCGGATAAAAATGATTTAACTTAGTTTAAGATGCCGATGTAGTCAATATATTCAGTTGCATGTACAAATATACATGCAACTGCATATAGCGCGCAACAAATGCGGTGACTACACAATACATTAACTAGTGAACTACCCCACTTCTAAAGTTTGCCTATGCTGGTACTATTTCCCATAATTATACAAATATACACAAAGAATATATGTAAAAAATATATATATAATATAAATAAGGTATACGTTATATATAAAAAATTCGTTGAGAAATTCAAAAAACAAAACCAAAATGAAAAACATTGAAACAAAAAACACAAAAACAAACCGAGAAAACAAGCAAAAATTGTTATAAAAGTGTCAATAAGAGACACTCCCATAACAACCATGAGAAGGCCTTTTGGCCTAAAACCACTTTACAGGCACGCCCAGAAACGTTTTTCGTCCCTGGCCTGAAGGGGACTCATCAGTGGGCTTTTTATATATAAGTGCTAACACACACAACTAGTATGTGTGCAATCAAGAAAAAATGGCCAAAAATGGCTAAGGCAGAAATTAATTATTTAGATTGCCTCGTAGAGGCAGTAAATATTGATAAATAATAAAGTAAACAAGAATTAAATAATAATAATGTAATATACTATAAAATGGAAAAATTAAAAACCACTTACCATTCCTCAGGAAGACAGCGACCGCACGCGACGAGAGTTGAACACATACTAACTGATGCGTTCACCTCCGTTTCATACCCATAAGTATGGGTGAATGCAATTTTCTATATAGGGGAGGGTCGCTATCAAAACCCGAAAAATGGCAAGCTTATTTATATTTAGTTATTCAATCAACTTTGAATACTAATATACTTAAAAATACTATATATGCCGTGGTACGGATTAAATTTGATACGTACTGATATATGCTCTAGATACCATTAAATGTACATTTTATTTCGTGGCTGTATTTATCGGTATGTCATTTAATGTTCCACCCACCACGATCAGGTCTTCACCCACCAGAACTATTGGAGAATAGAATACATTGTATCTATCTATATTGTATTCCATATTGCCCACAAAGTCGTGCGTAGATTGCAGAGTTCGGAAATGTGCTCTCTTAAAAACACAAACACAATTTTGCTTAGCACCGTGTGCTGCCCTCAGCTTAGAACACAAGCACAAGCAAACACAAACAAAGAAAAACACCGTGCCAGAGCTAGCTACAGCACAGCTCCGTGTTTCGGAGATGAACGCTAGCACGAAACACACTTTTATTATACACCGAGCTCAGTCCCTCTCATGTGTTTCACATCGGTACCGACAGCGAGAAAGCAGCGCGAAAATTAGCTCCAGCAGTGTGCTAGCAAAAAGAGCCGAATTGTGCTACGAAAAGAGCCGGATTGTGCTAGCAAAAAGTGCCGGATTGTGCTTTCGAAAAGAGCAGAATCGTGCGTGCTAAATGTGCAGCTAGCCAATACATCCAAGGCAAAGTATTGTACGTAGATAAAGGCATTGAATGAGTATTTTTTGTGTTTTGAATGCAATATTGGGTCGAGCTAAGAATTTAGAAAAGTATTTTATATCCTTTCTTTATTTAATTTTTATAGTATGAGTATAGTATGAGTATATAAGTATATAAGGCTTCGGCAAATTGAATGAAATAACATTATTATGATGCGATAATTATTTCAAATAATTTTTGAAATAACCAATTAAAAATTTGATTTTAAATAATTCAAATTAAATTAATATACATTTGTGAATGGGGTGCTAATTGTTTTCACTGGCTGGGGAAGAACGATTGTTATAAAATTTTCTCGAATTTTATTTTTCATGAAATACACATGCTTAAATGCCAATTAAATAATGAAAACGTGTGCCATGGATTGCCAGATGATTCTTGTACAAGTGAGTCGGACAAGTGAGTAAGGATATTTTGCATTTAAGCAAATTATGGCTGAGTGTTATTAATGTATTTGCCGTACCCTTTGTCGGCGGTAGGTAGGTACATTGCAGTACAAAAACAAGAACAGATTCTTTGGCATTTGTGTAAATACCTGTGTTCTTATTGTTGCGTTTGTACGTTAAGGCATATAAAGGAATTTAAAAAAGGAAGAAACAAGCAATCTATTAATGCACAAAAGTATGAAGGAATTAAGAATCTAATTAGTTGCATGCCACTTTCGACATAGGAACTCATAACTCTTAAACGGCTGCTAAACAGAAAAATGTATAATATAAAATGAAACTTACCACAATTTATATTATTATTGAAACCTGAATTTATATGTTTAAAGTTGAAACCACGAATTTTTAAGCTTCAACACTTCAACAGTTTTTAAAAACTCTGTTTTAAATTTTTATTTTAATTTTAATATAGGTTAGGTTAGGTTGAAAGGGCGTGTGGCCGCAAAGCGGCCACTTCCACCGAGGCCTTAAGGCCCATTGTGAGTGCCCTCGTTTTGGTTCTGTGGGAACCTCACTGTTCCGGACGGCTACTCAGGCCGAGCCCCATCGAGTGGGTGAGGCAATGGCCGGGTGTAGGCCGATCTGGTACTCTTGATTAGCTTTATGAGACTAGTCACCGGGCGCTCTGCCAACTCTGTCAGCCTCTCGAGGTACTCCGCCCCCACAGTGCAGAGGTGGCGGTATGCGAGGGCTGGGCATTGGCAGAGCAGGTGGTGAATAGTCTCCTCCTCGTCCGCGTCGTCACAACATCTACAGTGATCCACTCTGGTGCCTGGTTTCCACCTGGTCACCATAGCCCCTATGGGGCAATGCCCTGAGATCACTCCTGCTATTACTCTAAGTTGGTCTCTGGACATTGAGAGTATCGTCTTAGAGTTCTTTCGGTTGAGCTCTGGCCATAGTGAACGGCTGATAACACAGTCTAACCTGGTCTTCCAGGTGTTGTTGGTTATGTTTGTCACTATGGTGTTAATTGAATTCATCTGGTTAGAGATAGGTGTCTTGACAGATGCCACTGGTGTTTTACGTGAGTGCCTGCCTCGATAGAGGCTTAAACTCACGGTGTGCCGTCACACCCGGAGTTGAATTAAGCGCCAACCAACGCCCCAGCAGACCAAACAGAAGAGGATCCACATATCCGGTCTGCACATGCAAAATGCACATGCAGACCACATACGAGATCCCATCCATCAAGCCAACTGGTACCAATTCGAGGTCATGCATCAAGGACATGACCCCCTCTTTGGTGAAGGGTTGAGGACTATCTTACACCTCTGCCGTTCTATGGGTCACGGCACCCGGTTGCAATGCAACTCCACATCGAGCCAGGCTCTACCCGCGTACGTTTGGGTTTTAACCACAGCCACCAAAACACTCCCACAAGGGGAGGTTAGATTGAAAATAATAAATAAATAAATACCAACCGTAAACTTTTAGTAAAATTTAAACAAAAAACAGAATATAATTTAAGGTTTTTTTAATTGTATTTTAATTACAAAAATTCATTACTTCATAATAAGTAAATTAAATTAAATAAGTAAATTAAAATTCTTGTACAATATATTAAAATTCATTAAATTCGTAAATTTGTACATTAAATTAAATTAAATTTCAAATCAAAAATTTCAGAAATTACATTTTATTACATTAACACAAAGTAAATTAAATTAAATAAGTAAATTAAAATTCTTGTACAATATATTAAAATTCATTAAATTCGTAAATTTGTACATTAAATTAAATTAAATTTCAAATCAAAAATTTCAGAAATTACATTTTATTACATTAACACAAATTAACCACATCCTCCTCTATGGGGGTGCATAGTGGGCACTCTGGCCCACATACAAGAGGTATGACCTGCACTGGCACCTGGTATTGTGGTGGTTGGTACACCGGAGGAGCCAATTGCTGTGGTTGTGGTGGTTGGTACACCGGAGGAGCCAATTGCTGTGGTTGTGGCATTTGGTGTGATGGCATCTGGTTGAGATCTACAATAACAATAAGAAAATTGGTTACGCTTTATAATTTTAAAAACTCCATGTTTACTTACCTCCGCGTCCAAAGTGCTGGAGCACTACTCTCTGTGGCAGCGTCTCATGTCAGCCTCACCTCATGTCAGCTCGGATAAAATCCGGGGCCTACTGACAACCCGTGGTACCAGAAAAAGGCCTCTGGTTAGACCTCGTAGTCAAAACTACTACCAATTGAGTTCCTCAATAACTCCGTGCGATAGGAGATTGGAACAATGCGCGAATGGACTCGGCGCAGGAGTGAGCCCATCCCACGTATGGTGTTGGCAGTACGAAGCTTGCGCACATGGTCGCGAGCTTCCTCACTGCAAGGAGCGAGGCCAATCCCTACCTCTACCGCTCAAACGGGGAGCGGCACCCATGTTCAAGGCAAAAGCCCAATCGCACCCCCAACAAGATCCAACGCTGGTCTATAGTGCCGAGGTGAAGCGCTGAGACCAACTTCATCACTCCTCGACACCCGTGGTTCAGAAAGCCTCTGATCAGACTTCGTAACCGAGTTACTACCAGTGAGCTCCATGTAGCTCGAGGACTGGTTGCCCCGGGTCACACTGGCAGTGCAGAACCTTAAATTTTTATTTTAATTTTAATATAGGTTAGGTTAGGTTGAAAGGGCGTGTGGCCGCAAAGCGGCCACTTCCACCGAGGCCTTAAGGCCCATTGTGAGTGCCCTCGTTTTGGTTCTGTGGGAACCTCACTGTTCCGGACGGCTACTCAGGCCGAGCCCCATCGAGTGGGTGAGGCAATGGCCGGGTGTAGGCCGATCTGGTACTCTTGATTAGCTTTATGAGACTAATCACCGGGCGCTCTGCCAACTCTGTCAGCCTCTCGAGGTACTCCGCCCCCACAGTGCAGAGGTGGCGGTATGCGAGGGCTGGGCATTGGCAGAGCAGGTGGTGAATAGTCTCCTCCTCGTCCGCGTCGTCACAACATCTACAGTGATCCACTCTGGTGCCTGGTTTCCACCTGGTCACCATAGCCCCTATGGGGCAATGCCCTGAGATCACTCCTGCTATTACTCTAAGTTGGTCTCTGGGCATTGAGAGTATCGTCTTAGAGTTCTTTCGGTTGAGCTCTGGCCATAGTGAACGGCTGATAACACAGTCTAACCTGGTCTTCCAGGTGTTGTTGGTTATGTTTGTCACTATGGTGTTAATTGAATTCATCTGGTTAGAGATAGGTGTCTTGACAGATGCCACTGGTGTTTTACGTGAGTGCCTGCCTCGATAGAGGCTTAAACTCACGGTGTGCCGTCACACCCGGAGTTGAATTAAGCGCCAACCAACGCCCCAGCAGACCAAACAGAAGAGGATCCACATATCCGGTCTGCACATGCAAAATGCACATGCAGACCACATACGAGATCCCATCCATCCAGCCAACTGGTACCAATTCGAGGTCATGCATCAAGGACATGACCCCCTCTTTGGTGAAGGGTTGAGGACTATCTTACACCTCTGCCGTTCTATGGGTCACGGCACCCGGTTGCAATGCAACTCCACATCGAGCCAGGCTCTACCCACGTACGTTTGGGTTTTAACCACAGCCACCAAAACACTCCCACAAGGGGAGGTTAGATTGAAAATAATAAATAAATAAATACCAACCGTAAACTTTTAGTAAAATTTAAACAAAAAACAGAATATAATTTAAGGTTTTTTTAATTGTATTTTAATTACAAAAATTCATTACTTCATAATAAGTAAATTAAATTAAATAAGTAAATTAAAATTCTTGTACAATATATTAAAATTCATTAAATTCGTAAATTTGTACATTAAATTAAATTAAATTTCAAATCAAAAATTTCAGAAATTACATTTTATTACATTAACACAAAGTAAATTAAATTAAATAAGTAAATTAAAATTCTTGTACAATATATTAAAATTCATTAAATTCGTAAATTTGTACATTAAATTAAATTAAATTTCAAATCAAAAATTTCAGAAATTACATTTTATTACATTAACACAAATTAACCACATCCTCCTCTATGGGGGTGCATAGTGGGCACTCTGGCCCACATACAAGAGGTATGACCTGCACTGGCACCTGGTATTGTGGTGGTTGGTACACCGGAGGAGCCAATTGCTGTGGTTGTGGTGGTTGGTACACCGGAGGAGCCAATTGCTGTGGTTGTGGCATTTGGTGTGATGGCATCTGGTTGAGATCTACAATAACAATAAGAAAATTGGTTACGCTTTATAATTTTAAAAACTCCATGTTTACTTACCTCCGCGTCCAAAGTGCTGGAGCACTACTCTCTGTGGCAGCGTCTCATGTCAGCCTCACCTCATGTCAGCTCGGATAAAATCCGGGGCCTACTGACAACCCGTGGTACCAGAAAAAGGCCTCTGGTTAGACCTCGTAGTCAAAACTACTACCAATTGAGTTCCTCAATAACTCCGTGCGATAGGAGATTGGAACAATGCGCGAATGGACTCGGCGCAGGAGTGAGCCCATCCCACGTATGGTGTTGGCAGTACGAAGCTTGCGCACATGGTCGCGAGCTTCCTCACTGCAAGGAGCGAGGCCAATCCCTACCTCTACCGCTCAAACGGGGAGCGGCACCCATGTTCAAGGCAAAAGCCCAATCGCACCCCCAACAAGATCCAACGCTGGTCTATAGTGCCGAGGTGAAGCGCTGAGACCAACTTCATCACTCCTCGACACCCGTGGTTCAGAAAGCCTCTGATCAGACTTCGTAACCGAGTTACTACCAGTGAGCTCCATGTAGCTCGAGGACTGGTTGCCCCGGGTCACACTGGCAGTGCAGAACCTGTGAGGCCTCGATGTGCTACGGAAAAACACGAATGACGAACTCCCACATACATTTCTCCATTCATTCAGAGACACGCACACATTTATACCCATTCAAGAGAATCACACGCTCACCATACACCATTTACTCACACATTTACTCAGATTTACGCACCGTTCATAACACGCACATACAACGAATCCACACATTGACCACCCAATATACACACATTTGACACGAGATTGATCAGCTAAACTCTCCTAGCGCGACGTTCAGCAAACACTCTACAGAGAGCAAACCACTCACGTCCCAACCCTGGTCCGTCCATCTAATCCCCATAGCCGCCCTATCCCTATAGGTCGAGTACAACGGACAGTCACACAACACGTGGATCCAGTCCTCAGCAGATGTTCCACAGTCACAGAACTCACTGGGGCTTAGGTTTCTCGAATACAGAAAAGCATTGAGAGACCCATGCCCTGTAAGCAAGAATCCGAGAAGCATGCTGAATGTGAATCCTGGTCGGAAGACCACGGATGTGACGTCACGTAAGTACCGATACGTCACTCTACCATTCATGTCCCATATTGTCCCATCTAGAGGTGACACATTCAAAGAGGCGCCCATTGCGCTCCCTCTCACTCATGCCCTCCAGCTGGAACCTAACTAACCACTTTGCAGCGAAATTCCCCTCTTTAGCCTAAAGGATATGCTACGACGCAACACCTCCAGGTCCAGAGGGGCCACCCCCATTAAAACTTGCATGGCCTCTGTCGAGACTGTGCGTCAAACCGGCAAGCAAACTAGCAAAAGCACTCGTTGGCAAGAAAGTATCTTTTGATACCCCACGGCAGATGTGACCACCTCGCACCATACAGTCGACCCATATATTGCACAAGCAAGAAATAGGCCGTCATAAACGTTGCGGATGGCACGTCTGCCGAGGCCCCATTCACTCTTCAAGAGGCGGCGCATCTGCCCGACTAAGCATATCAAGCGTTCTCTCAACCAGACTAGGTGAGGATAGAAATTAAATCGCTCACCGACGGTTATGCCCAGGTATCTGACTTTCGTCACATACCCCATTAACTGGGAGATATGGAGGTCGACTAAGCGCTAACCTGCCTTTCAGCAACATTATAACCTTGTGCATTGCCACATCCACTCCGACGCTCTCACTCCATTCACACACAGCAGTCATGGCGACCGAACCGCGCTGCTCGACTCCGAGTCGAGTACGTCCCTCAATCAGGATGAGCAAGTCATCCGCATACGCACAGATCTTAAAGGACCTACTAAGGCGCCATAAAAGGGAGTCCATCATCAGGTTCCAAATAAAAGGACCACAGATAGACCCCTGGGGACAACCCCTAACAACATCCATCCAGACAGAATCCCTTCTGCCAGAAAAGTAGCTCATCCAAAGCTTCAATTCTAAGCAGCCCCATTCACTCAGTCTTTCAAAAACACTCGACCAGCTCAAGTAGTCAAACGCACCTTTGAAGTCTACAAAGACTCCCAAAACATATTTAGCGTTCGATTCACCTACACATTTCCTAACATGCATCCATGCATCCTCAACCGATTTGCCTTTGACAAACCCAAACTGGAGAGGACACAATTCCGCACTTATACTCTCCTGAAGTCTATCAACCATGATCCTTTCCAGTACTTTTCCAAGTACCGGGATCAAGCTAATACCTCTATACGAACGAGGATTTGTCCGAGATCTGTTGGGAGACTTCAGGAGCACAATCACTCTTGCACTCTTCCATTCACTGGGAAAATATCCCTCACGCATACACTTTGCATACAAGTCGCCTAGATATTCGGGTATGACCTTCCAGATGGCTTTCACCATCTCTCCAGTCAAACCGTCAAGTCCGGGCGACTTCCTAGTCTTGACCTGTGCGAAACTACTACCTAGCTCGCCAACACCAAGGTCAAGAGGGCTAGCAACCGGTTCCATATGGGGAACGGCCGAGGGCCCCGCACTAGGGAAGAATTCACTCATGAGTGCACTCACGCAATCTCTCCATGTTGAATACACTGTGTCTCCAACGTGAATACAACTCAAATCCACATTCTTTCTTCTTGGGCGGCAGATACGGTACAATTGCCCCAAGGGTCCTCATTGTACCGTCCAGCAAAGGCCCTCCAATCATCATCTTTCACTCTCAGAATCATACGCTTATATTCAGTCATACACCGCCTATACGCAAACTTGAGCTGGTTAACATTCTCAGCATCGGATAGCCTGCCTCTCTGGAATCGACTCCTGAGACGCCGAACCATCCTTCGCTTCTCAGTCAATTCACGTGTCCACCACTTAACTCTTTTGGGGTCCACCCTACGACAACGCTCCAGGAGTAAGTCGTTGACACGCCATACAGCCTCATTCAAATAAATTACCTGCTCATCCGTTGCCATGTTACTGAACACATGCAGGGGTACCGAGGTAACCTCTTCTCTTACGCGCTCACCGTACACGACCCAGTTCACTCTACAAGTGCGCCACCTCTTGGATATTTCACTCGCGTTAGATACATTCTTGTAAGCAAGCACGATCTCGATAGGGTTGTGGTCACTGACTGACCAACTACGGACAACCCATTCAAATTGAAACCTATCCGCCGCAGCCTCATTTATAAACGTTACGTCAATATCCTCATTCCTCTGAGGCCCTCAAAGGTATAGCGCTCGCTAGGCTCATTGAGCACATGGACTCCACGCGAAGACACCCATTCAAGCAGCACCTCACCACGTACAAGGCTCCGCTGACCCGCACGAGCAGGTTTGCAGAACCAGGACGGAGATGATGCATTCGCGTCAACCCCAAGGATAATCGGAATGTTACTAGCGCGTAGTAACACCGCATCCATGTATTCAATGAAGGGCCCCAGATCTTCCCCGTACTTGCAATACACGCTGGCAAGAAAAAGCTTGCCAAAGGTACCCTCAACTAAAACACACACACCCATATCACCACAGTCAACAACCATGCATTCAACGTTCACATCATTCACAATGACAGCAGCATTCCCTCTGGCATCAGTAAAGGAGCGCATCCTATAAGGAACGCCCTTAATGTCTCCACCGAGAACATAAGGCTCCTGAAGCAGAGCGAAGCTGGTGCCAGACGCACACAAAGAGACACCTAACTCACACATAACGTCATAAGAGCGCTGGCAATTCAGCTGAACAATCTGACAAAACACCTCAGTGTCTGGCATTCATGCGGGCAATGAAGGCACTGAAATGCGGGCAATCCGGTGTCAACATACGATGCGCAGTCGGCTTGCCGACTCGCAGTCACGGCAACGCACTGGGTTACCACATGACCGGCTAATGTGCCCTAATTCTCCACACTTACGGCAGACAACATCTTCCACTCGACACTCAGCCACTCTGTGATCAAGACTACCACATCTGAAGCAGCCGTACGTCATGCTAGCATCACTCACGCGAAAATGGAAGCAGGCAACAAAGACGCCGTCAGCACTAGAGAGTGCAGCAGCAGCGCCACTGCACGCCAGAGTGATGTTGGACATCTGCTCGCCGTCGACATCTGCTCGCCTGCCTTGCACTGGCTTGCTCTTTGCCCGTCTCAGAATCGGAGCTCAACAACATGGCGAGATCTACGTCTGCCATGTCCACTGCTACCCGAGGAGCACCAGCAGTTCTACTCCTCTTAGTCCTGGGACTACGAACCGCAGCTTTGTCCTCCTGAGCCGAGGTCTCCGAAGTAGTTGGATTTTTACCCATCCTCGGAGCGACGACCCGTACTGTCGACAGAAGTGTGTTGCGGCCTTTACAAAAAATTTTTTCTCAACGGGGGAGGGGCGGGACGAACTAAAGTGCGACACTTCGCGAGTTCCGAGAGCACGGCCACTCGTGTCTTTTTCGATATCGTATCGTTTTCTCACAACTTTATCGCACTGGGTTATCAAAACAAAAACGATTTCCCGCTGGGTAACCGCACAAGTAGTCACTGTCTACTGAATATTCTGACCAATCAGAAAAATACACTAAACTTGTAAACAAGTTGCCGTTAATCGTGGCGTAAAGAAAGACACGGTGAAGAGCAATAGAAAACACTATTAACTATTAGCACTGAGTAAATCGCAACAAAAACGTTTGAAAATATTCGACGCGGTAGCAGAGACTAGCACAACTGGACACTGCGAAGGTTCACAATCGAACACAGTCTTGACAGAGGAGTCCGCCTCCTCAGCCCCCAGTGAGAACCCGTTCTAGCCAGGAGATCTGCTCGCTCATTGCCTTCGATATCCGAGTGGTCTGGGACCCAGCAGGTCCTGACGATGTGGGTTCTCATTAGGTCCCGCAGTTTACCTCTGCATTTCAAGACAATCTCTGACTTAACCTGCGTCGAGCCTAATGCTTTTATGGCAGCCTGGCTGTCTATGAAGAAATTTATATCTGTTTAAGATACCCTTTCTTCCAGGACATAGTTTGCTGCTCGCTCGATCGCGAAAATCTCTGCCTGGAACACGCTGCACTCATCTGGCAGTCTGTATGATCGCTGTGCTTGCAGCGTGTCAGAGTAGAAACCGAATTTTATTATAAATTCTTTCAGAATTTTATTTAATTTTCACTTATACATATACATATACTTTTATACTTTTTTGCGTAACTTTGTGTTCAACTTTAACAACTTTTGTACTAGAATTAGTAGAAGAACTCAAAAAGTTGAAATGGCTTCGCCTCTACTCTTGCAAAATAATAATTACAGCAATATTCTTTTCTCCCATAGATGGCGCACGCTTCGCAGAATACAGTACGGACTAAGGATCCAATCGCCCAACTTCATGACATTTGAAGTGACATTTCGTTTGTTTATAAACGAATCCGGCAATCACTTTTATTTATTGTAATAAATAAGCTTATTAGATTCATCGAGGAAAAAAAATAATATATAAAAAAGTGTGTACGTACTATGTAAGCTAAGGCCTACAATCTAACTACAAAATCTGCATATCATAAGCGACGTCTTTATTAAAAAGATTAAAATCCTTAAAGGCATCGGCGTCGTAGCACATTCTTCTATAAAGCCTAATATTTTATTTTATCAAAAGGCTTCGAAACATTGACCGCAAGAAAACACGGTGCTAGATGAAAGGAACCAAAGTGATGTGCTCTGATGAATACTAAAATTTCGCAAAATCAGCATCATTGACTTTGTGATCATTCTATTTATTTTCGTTTTTATTTCATCAATATAAATTCAATGTGTTTAAAATTCTATTTATCTTATCGTTCAATACTAAAATGTGCTTAATTAAATCAAGAATTGGATTGCAATAAATATTGATTGTAAAAAAAATTCCTTCTCGCTTGATTTCGTCGTTGTTTATTGGCTTTCAACTCGAGTGTCCCACGGTTTTTAATTCCGCGCATCTACAATGTGCTGCGATTTCGGCGATTTAAGACGGTGCCTTTTTTTAGGTGTCCACACTTCCACGGATTAACTTGGGGCTTGATTTGTTTAAAGGTGCGATAACAATTTTGGTCACTATGTTGCGCTCTTATGCTTGGTATAATCTTTTTTTTTTTGGTCCAGTTTCTTTTTTTTCACTCTTTGCTCCTTGAATTCTGTTCACTTGGATTGTGTTGAGCGGACAAAAAAAGTGCTGTCGTAAAATTGAATGGTAATTAAAATTAATGTATCGAGATTTGATTTGAAGTTTTAAGATTTGGTTTTTTAGATTGGTTTGTGTATGTTTTTTACGGAAAATGATTATTTTTTGGCACGCTTGCGATTTCCTTAAAATTTGTTGGAGGATTTGCAAGAAGAAGAAGAGAATGGGGAGGGGGTGGAGGGGAGGGAGAATAATGAGACGAGTGAGGGGAGAAGGTGTGGTTGGTGGCTTTAAGTTTTTGGATTTGAAAAAGTTTTCAGTAATGTTTTTCAGTATTTTAGCAGGACGAAGTTGCATAACTTTTATCGTCATCGTTAAATTTTTCGTTGTCATTTTTTGTTCCTTCTTCCTGACACACAACTCCGCCCAACCCCACCCCTCCCTCCCACATCAATGAAGATTAAAAACTAATTACATAAGTACGCCGGTATACTTATATGCGAATATAAATTTAATTCATGAGTTAGATGTTTTATATGTTTCAAGGTTTTGCTTCGTACTGTATGCGGGAATATTATTTTTCCTTGCGGGATTTAAATTGAAAGCAGTTCACATCAGCGCTTCTCAGAACAACTGTTTTACTTCATATATTTGACAGTTTTGATCATAGCTGCCAGAACGTTTTTTTACAATTGTGTACGCAACACGTGCATGCGTATTTTGGGTTTCTTGAAATTAAAGTTTATTCCAATATTTGTGCTCAGTAATACACAAAAATGCCTTTACGCGAGAAGCTGTTAATGAGAAAAATTAAGAAACGCGAGAAGAAGAAGAAGGAACTTAATTTAAAAAATATCAAACCGCAGCTGAAACGTGAAACTGAGCAGCAACCCGTGGCTGAATCAATGGAGCAAGGTGAGTGTGCAAACCATGGTAGTTGGCGAGCTCTAAAATTCCTCTAATGCAGACGATGTGGAGGAGGCGAATCTTCAGCAGCAAGCCAAAGCAATGAAGACGAAAAACAATACTAAGAGAAAGGCTAAGAAACCGAAACAAATACAAGTGGTAAATTCAGATTCCGAGTCTGAGTCCGACGTTGAGGAGCATGAAAAGGCAGCAGGTGAGTTCGAGTAGAAGTAGAGAAGATCAAGACATTGATGTATATAATCTGATGATTCAAAGGCGAATTTGAGCTTTTCAAGCAACGTGTTAATGTTCCTGTGAGCGTATGAAATCATTAAAATTACTGATTGTGACATAAACATAGAAAATTTGTGCTTCTAAATCCTTAGAAATACTAATGTTTCGCATTCACACCCTCCAACATAGATTCGCCTGCCCCAGATGACAGCGAACTCAGCGATAACGACGATGAGGCGCCACCCGCCACGAAAAAAGCGGCGAAGCAAACATCAAAAACAGTGTCAGCCAAAAAAATTAAACCTAATCAGCAGAATCAATTAAATTCAAAAGCAAGCAATGAAAATGGTTCACCGACAACAGAATCGGCGGATGATGAAGTCGACTCAATTGCAATAGCTTTGGCTAATCGAGATCCCTCGGACCGTTCGTTTGCCTCACTCCAGAACATTGTTTCCGAGGCCACACTTAAAGCCATCACAGAAATGGGCTTTACAGAGATGACAGAAATCCAAGCAAAGTCATTGCCGCCACTGTTGCAGGGGCGCGATTTGGTGGGCGCTGCTCAAACGGGCTCGGGCAAAACGCTGGCCTTCCTCGTTCCTGCCGTGGAGTTGGTGTACAAACTACGCTTCATGCCACGCAACGGAACCGGTGTCATAATCATTTCACCCACTCGTGAATTGTCCATGCAAACATTCGGGGTGCTGAAGGAGCTAATGGCGCATCACCATCAAACTTATGGCCTAGTTATGGGTGGATCCAATCGCCAGGTGGAGAGTGAGAAACTGGGACGTGGTGTTAATATACTGGTGGCCACACCAGGACGACTCCTCGATCATTTGCAGAACTCGCCAGATTTCCTCTACAAAAATTTGCAGTGCCTGGTTATTGACGAGATCGATCGAATACTTGAAATCGGGTTCGAAGAGGAATTAAAACAGATCGTTAATCTTTTGCCTAGTGCGTAGTTGATTTATAGATGTTGCAATGCGTAGTGTGACATTTTGTGTAACATGTGTTTCTTCTGCTTTCTTTCTTACTTACTCTGTCTTTAGAACATCGGCAAACTATGTTGTTCTCTGCTACCCAAACGGACAAAATTGATGCACTCTCCAAGTTGGCTTTGAAAAAAGAGCCAATTTATGTGGGTGTCGATGACAACAAAGACACGGCAACCGTAAGTGGCTTAGAGCAGGGTTACGTTGTGTGTCCATCGGAGAAGCGTCTGCTGCTGCTCTTCACTTTCCTGAAGAAGAATCGCAAGAAGAAGGTGATGGTTTTCTTCTCCTCCTGTATGTCGGTCAAATATCACTACGAGCTGTTCAATTACATTGATTTGGCAGTCACCTGTATACATGTGAGTCATTCAGCCTTCTCTTTTTTTCCAGCTCTTCTAAGTAATGCGTTAAGTTTTCTTAATTTTAATCATATTTCATTGTTGACGTTGTTGTTCTACTTCTTCTTCAGGGCAAACAAAAACAAACCAAACGTACGACAACTTTTTTCCAATTTTGCAACGCTGATCAGGGTATTTTATTGTGCACCGATGTTGCTGCACGTGGCTTGGACATTCCACAAGTTGATTGGATTGTGCAATACGATCCTCCGGATGATCCAAAGGTGAAATTTTGAAGGCATGCTTATCGTTATAATAGAAATAATATAAATACTATATTTTAGGAATATATTCATCGCGTTGGTCGTACAGCACGTGGTTTAGGCGGTTGTGGTCACGCCCTCCTCATGTTGCGTCCAGAGGAATTGGGCTTTTTACGTTATCTTAAAGCGGCGAAAGTACCACTGAATGAGTTCGAATTCTCTTGGAATAAAATTGCTGATATTCAGTTGCAGGTAAGATTTTGTTTTTGCTTTTTTAAATCTTCCTTTATTTTTGTATAACTTTCTCGATCTCATGTTATGATTATCGGGCACCTCTTTTTAATTTTCGAATTTCATTAATTTAAAGATACGTTTTATTAAATGAAGAAAAAACTTCGCTGAGTTTGAAGACTTTCGCATTATTATAATTCATAAAAGTCTATTGATTTTGTGCTCGTTGTCAGAGTTGACCTTAACCTTGTGTTGAAATACAAATAATAAAGCATTGATTTTTGTTAAAATTAAATTTCTTCTAAATCTGATAAACTGATGTAATAAAAATTTTTCAAAAATGTTTTAAGAATGTCAGAATTTGGAAATTAATTGATAACCTTTAAATATCGACTTGCAATGATAAACAACGTTCTATAAACACATGTTTATGTCCAATAAAAGGTCATTCGAGGAAATGTAAACTTGATTATAAAAATATTAATCTAGAAACAAATAATATAATATGAATATCAACAGAAAGCAAACCAAAAAATATTTAAATACATATACATACATATATAAAAAATCATCTGCATATCGGGTCAAGCAAAAAACTCTTCTCTCCTTTTTTATTCTCTTCTCATCTCTTCCCTTTTAAATAAATATGCACATTGTTCCGTTTTTTTAAATTTTCATTATTTTCGCATTCATGTTACGTTAGGAGAAGGAAAGAACAAAAAAATAGAAGAAGAAACAGAAGAAAATACAATTTCAGACAATTCCACTTGAAGCGTATATTAATTCAGAGAATCTTAATTGGATCACTTAACAGATGCTCTTTAATTCGATTGCTACAGAAATTAAATACGTACACATGCAATAATAAACCAACTCATTTGTTTACATTTGCCCGTTTTTGTTTTTCATATTTCGATATTTTGTTTTATTAATCTCTGTTGTTATTATTTATTTCCCTTCTCATCTGGCAGCTGGAGAAGCTCATTTCAAGGAATTACTTCCTCAGTCAATCGGCCAAAGAAGCATTCAAATCGTATGTGCGATCATATGACTCGCATCAGCTGAAAACGATTTTCGATGTAAATACATTAGATTTGCAAGCGGTCTCGAAAAGTTTTGGTTTTCTGGTGCCGCCCGTGGTTGATCTGAAGGTCGGTGCGAAGCGGCAGCGGCCCGAGAGGCGGGTCGGAGGCGGTGGTTTCGGGTATTACAAGGAAA
The DNA here is from genome assembly GCA_949629155.1 of Myopa testacea. Lineage (NCBI taxonomy): Eukaryota > Metazoa > Arthropoda > Insecta > Diptera > Conopidae > Myopa > Myopa testacea. Next base: position 64,947,187 of record OX451345.1, read on the forward strand.
TGAACAACACCAACCCTAAAAAGCGCATCTTCAAACAAGTCAACCGAGATAACTTCAAGAAGAATAATAATTTTATGCGATGATAAAAGTTGAACATGTTTAATGGAAGCTTATGCATGTACAAGCTTATACAAATATTTCAATTATTTAGTTTATTTAAAAATACTGATTTTTAAAGTGTACTTCATCATAATAGCTGTAAAAGTTTGCTTGTATTAAAATAGAAACAAACAAATTATCTACTTCTAGAAATTATAAATTTATATACTTAAATAAATTTAAATATATTGTATTATTCACTTCTAGTTTGTTTCTTTTGTTAACGAGGGAGGTAAAAGAATAAATAATAAATAAATAATATTAAAATTATTGAAATAAGTTTTAAATACGTTTTTAGTTGGTGCTGAAAGTCACAATCGAACCTCGAGTTGATATTTTTTCATGATAAAAAATGAAACAACGAAAAAACACACACCACACTCGAAAACAATTAAATTCGCTATAATCACCTCCGCAATTTTAGAAAATTCCTTATTTGTCATCCTGTTTTATGACTTCATAAAGAAAACAACTTATTTTTTCCTTCATTATTTATAAAAGGTGCTCAAGCAAATTCAGTTTCAATTATTTTAATCTTATTTCATTTATTTGATTGGACCTCGTGTTGTAGATTCAGTGAATCGGAATTCGTGTGATGCGTGGAGTTGTAACTTGGTTAAATCCCACCCACGATAACGACAGCAAAGTCAACCAACCAACAAAGCCATTTGGTGTGATTTTTATCTTAAATATTAATCAATAGTTTGTGAAATTAATCTGGTGTTTTTCTATTAAATTAACTACATAAATTTTGACGAAAATCACACTTTATTGTTCAACAGGTTCACTTCACAGATTTAACATAATTCAAAGATTCTTCACAGGTTCTTCACGGGTTTAATGTTAGTTCATAATGAAAACTCATTGAATGCAGGTTAAAATTAACATCAGGTAATCGAATCGAAGATAAACAAATCTCTGAGATTTGTAGCTCCCATCAACTATTTGCTTACATCAGCGTCGATGTTTTATTTTTCATTTTTGAAATGAAAGAAATAAGTAAACAGTTTTTAGATAAATTAACAGAAAATAGAAACTAACAACTCGACTCAATCATACTCTCTAGGAACTTTCTGTGTGGGAGGTCATTTTGAAGTCAATGTTGAACAACCAATGATTGAACAACTTTGAATTGAATTAGAAAATCACTGGCCAAGAAGCAACAATAAATGGCTATCATCGGGAGACCGTATTTCTTGTGTTATTCTTGTAAAACCAGTCGGCAGTCGGGTGAGAATGGTCCAAATGAGAGAACTGAATAACTGCGCCAAAGTTTCATATGAATCTGGTCAAACTCAACACACGCACATGAAAATAGTACTTACATACATATAGTACATTTACTGAAAATTATATGGTAAATATACCACTCAACCACAGCACTTGCAGAGAAGAGGACAAAAAGTCTATCTTGACCATTTGAAAAATTGGTGGTGAAATCTCTCGGTGTGAATTGAATGGAAATCACTTCGCATGAGCGTGAGTGAACCGGATGAATGAATGAATGAATGTATGAGAGAATGAATGTACTCGTATGTGTTGAACGTGTGTTTGTCTGTATGTCCACCTGTATAGCTCCGTGTATGTCTCTCTGTATGTCTGCTTGTTTATAGATATGTAATGTATGTCGGCTTGGTTGTCTGTCAGTTGGTCGTTGTTCGCCTCCGCGAAGATCAGCCAACAAATCTTCGATATACTCGTATATGAGCATTAAGTAAGTATTGGTTAATAACATTGGTTAATAGCACTGGTTAAGGTTATAAACTAATGCACTGATTCATTCATAAATTTATTCAAGAAGTTGACTTTATTTACTTGTTGTCATATACTATGTAAATGCTTTTATTGAAGCTGTTGAGGTTGGGATCTGGTAAAGGTGATTAAAAGAGGGTAGAATAGGCTTTAACATGACACCTACACATCTAAAAAAATCTATCCATCAACATCCATCCATTCATTCATCGATCCAAGTATTAAATATCATGCATGACACTTGCCTCGTGCGATTATTATAAGTTAAAATGTTAATAATACGCCTACTTATTTTAACGTATGTATACATATATAAACATAAGTATGTTTACTGGTCACATATAATTATGTATGTATATAAGTTGATATTCAAATGTATGTACATATATAAATTTGTTTGTTTTTTAAACATAACTAATACCTAGTTTGATCATGACGGCTTCGACTGTGATCGGGTTGGAGCCAAAACCAGATGGTAAGCACACTTGTTCAGATGGGTGGGTAGAAGATTACGTGTAGGTTGAAGCTTATGGAGGCGATTATATCATGTAGATCTTGTAAAATAACAGATGAAGATATTAAGAAGTACTGATGCAGCAATAATAAGTACAATGTTGAAAAATATGGCTAAATGACTTGATGTTTGTTTAAAATATCTTTCGCTCTTTCAAAAGTTCCCTGGAGAAAATCATATCACTATCATCTTAGAATGCTTAACAGTGAATTTGAGTAGATCAAAAGTGCGACCTTCTATGAATCATTGACTGCTTTCAAAACTATTTCATATCGAATTGAACATCATCGATCTACATACATACTTAAAAATGGTCTGTGAATCAAGAATAATCAACAACAACGAAAATGCAGCTGATCCAAGGTTGTGAACAACGAAGCGGTGTGAAAACTGCATTCGTTCGTTTACAAAATGGCAGCGGTTAAGAAGTGCAAATTTCTTGATTCTAAAAATTGTACGATGGTCGTCTTTGGCATGTTGTTGGCGAATTCTAATTGAGTAATAAACAAAAACAAAGCAGAGTTATTCATCCAGCAGCCTCTCCAGCAGACGTGAAAAAGCCCCGATTCGGTTGTTGACAGCCGATAGAAGTGACACAAATGCATAGAATTAGAATATGATTGGTTGTTGTTGATGGAAAATCACTGGAAATCCATAAACGGACGTTTGTCAGCTGCACCCCAGATAAATGAATTCAGAAATGAAGTCAGTAGACTTTAAAACATTCCATATAATTTCACATGAAGTTCGGAAACGATGCAGTGTTGAATGTCGACGAACGACGTCGGATTGAAAAAAATCCATCAACTACGCATTTGAAAGTCTTCATCGTTATTTTTTTATAAAAATGTGTGACAAAGTAGATACGTATACTTATTTATTATAAATTCGTATCAATTCAAAGGTTTTCGCTGTCAAAACAACTTTTAAGCCATCGAAAATTAAGGTTGCACTTTTAAACAAGATTTACAGCTCGCAAGAGAAAGCGAAACCCACACACAGCCATAAAACTCAAAACCTTTAATATTTACTTTAAACAACAAGAAGTTGAATCAAATGATCAAACTTGAAGAGAATCAAACTGAGGAAGGAGCAGAAGAGGGGGAAGAAAGCCCTTTTAACGGAAATAGAGTAGGTAGGTGAGACTAGTAGGTGTTTTTTTTAAATAGAGATAGCAGCCTACAGTGCATTAAAACTGCCGAAAATCTGTCCAAATCCAAAGACATTGAAATATTTGTTTAGTTCAACAATTTAATTGTTTAGTTTAATCGCTTGACACCGAGTGGGGGAAAATCACTTTGAATCATTCTGCCGAATGTTTTATTTGATGATTTTACTTGACTTCTAAGATTTGCTGAAAAGTTTTCAAGAACTTTCAATATTTAAGGACCCTTTTATTGAATGCGTCATCTTCGTTTTCCTACTCTCCCACAAAGTTTCATCATTACATAATACAATACATAAGTATTATTGAAAGTTAAATAAGAAATCAAAATCAACTGTCAATTTTATAGCTTTATATATACGATGTTTTATGCATTTAATTCACTTTCAATAAACTGCTTAATCTGAAAAGCATTGCACTTCCTTTACTGGTGCACTTCTTGTTGTTGTTTTAATTGTTGGCTTGCATTTAATTTTGGCACGATCATAGGAAACGCCTCAGATACAATACAATATGTACATATTATATAAGATAGATATAATGTACATATTATATAAGATGTTTTATACATTAAAAATGAATTTTAAGAAACTGCTTCATCTGAAAAGCATTGCAGTTGATTTACTGGTGCAGTTTTTGTTGTTGTTGTTGTTATTGTTGTTGTTCGAATTGTTGGTTTGCATTTTATTGTGGCCCGATCACAGGAAACGTCTCTCTACACAGTAAGGCAGATTATTTATTGTAATGGACTTGTTTTTATTATCAACCTACGCCTACACTTATGCATTCAAAATAATGTTGTTTATGGGAAACGTTTTAAAAATAGTTTGAATTAGATGAGTTCATCTGATCTCAAAGCACATGTCCATTGTGAATCACTCACTGCATTGCCCTGAAACTGTTCTCACTTTAATCTGAAACAAAATATGACGTGTTGCGTCACGTTGTGTTAAAATGACATCGCAAAAAAATAAAAAATGGTCTTGTTTGATGTGTCTGGCTGCCTTTCCGTTTGCCTTGTTACCCTTTTTACGTTAATAACTTTTTTATTTTGGGCAACACTGACCATTAATGATCGGCCATTTTTAAACAAAGTAGTAATCTCGCTGCGAAACTGTTCCTGGAAGGGTTTACGAACAATCGTTGAAATGCATTTAATAACAGAGAGAGTAAGTGCGACAAACAGAGTCTCACGCTGGGAGTGTTGTTATCGTTGTCAAGCTCACGCACCCGTTGAAGATCACACAGAGTGTAGGTGCGACAGAGACGGATATAAGTAAACGTAACATTAAACCCACACAAGAGCATGATGGATGCAGCCGCACAGAAATAAGCGATGATGATCGAGGTTGAAAGCAGAATTTTCCGTCCCGTATCTTTTCAGTTTAATTCCTGAAGTCATTTTGTGCGGTTCGCAGGTCAGACCACGACTAGTGAAAAGTATTCATTCAGAACATCAGCACATTTAGAAGCAAAATTTATAAAAGTGAAGTGAACGATATCAGAAATAGAGATTTTTACATAGAGTATGGAATCTGAACCTGTATATATTAAATATATACATTTTTTACCTATGAACTGACGAATAGAACCTATTTTGTTCGTGTGTTTCTATGGAATGTGAAATGCGAAGGAAAACAAAAACTTTGAATAGATTTGAATTGATTCCATGAGGATGACCGAAGCACAGATTTCATTTATATTTATCAATGATAATTAATTGATTTTCCTGTTTGGTAGACTCACTATTGCAGCTATTTTTAGAATTTGATCTGCTAAATAATATAAATATTTCGTGTTTGTTATTTGTACAAAATAACTTTGAGAGCATCAATTTTAGACCAGATGAAGTAGATAGTAATTTATTTGACATTCTGCTTTCGTCTGCGCCAAAGCAATGCAATACTGCAAAAGCAGAAAGAGAGACATCACAATAGCAACAGTCGAAATTCACGAAAGGCGACTGAAAGGAAATAAATGAATAAATAAAGAAAAAGTACGATTCCCAGTTAATCGTATATGAAACGCGATCAACTCTCCTCAATTCAAGTCACTGCTGCAAGCAGCAGCCACCAACATCGAATCTCGTGGAGTTTTTGTTGGAATTTCTTTACCTCTTCCTTCCCTGGTGAATTTTTCATTCTCTTATTCCTTCCTCTTCTTGTTTTTACATTCCTACTCGGAATTTTCGCATTTGCTTTCGTGTAATGAGAAAAGAGGGGAAACAAAGTTGTAATTGTAAATAAGGAAAAATTTAAATTGAGTTCTTTGTATTTATAATTCTTGTTGTTTTTGGGTGGAGTTGTGTTCGCTTTTGGTTTTTCCTTCCTTGTCTGCTCATTTATTCACGCATTCCTACACTGAACCATGCACAGAATTACTGTTTTTCTACTTGGTTGTTTTTTGCTTCGGTACAAAAAATTGTACATGTTAAATATATACATTACAGTACATTAGAATTTACAAGAAAATTTTTTATTTGATTTACAGTAACAAGTAACAAAAAGTGAAGAAATCACACCAAAAAATAAAAACACGTTCAAAGTACGTCCGGATCATTCATTGAAATATTGAAGTTGGATTTGAAACATTGTGCAATAAAAATCAATTAAAAAGTTATTCCTTTGAAACAATACTGCTAAAAGAAAACAACAAAAATAAAACGTAAGACGTTGATATATAGTTGATTTACAAGAACATTTTGTAAAAACTTTTTATAACTTGAAGTACAATATTTATTATAAAAAAACTCATCCGGAACAAAAACAATAAATAACAAAATGAGTGTGTGTGATAGCAATAACATTCTGCAACAGCAGCAGCAGCAACAACAACAAAGCACACAGAGCATTGCCGACTATTTGGCTCAGCTATTAAAGGATCGCAAACAATTGGCCGCTTTTCCGAATGTCTTCAATCACGTGGAACGCTTACTCGATGAAGGTGAGTTAAACGATTCAGTGGTGAAGGTGGGTTTTTGAATGAAGTGAATGTTTTGAATGGAAGAGACGGATGGGCAGGGCGGGAGGCCGAGCAGTATAAAGGGTGAAGGGCAGGATGAGGCTGTAATGACCTTAGTTCCTTATCCAAACAGCGTGAGTTCTATTGTCCTGTTGTTCGTATATACTTAGTTAAATAATTTCAGTATACATAATTTAGTAGACATAATTTATGAAACATACTCGTATATAAATACACGTGCACATACATATCGTATATATGTATATGTATCGTTATTCTAATTTCTAATTGGAGTTATTTCAACAATTTGCTCTCCGCAGAAACTCGCAGAATCGCAGTATTTTGCTTTTCTGTTTGTTATTCTCTGTTTTTCGCTCTCACTTTTTCTGTCTATTCTTCTTGCACTTGATCTGTACCTCGTTTCCAGTTTCTGATACTTGTTTATATCCCCCACCTCCCTTCCCTGTTTCAAGTCGAGCATCTGTGTTGTTGTTGTAGTTGCATCCGCTTCGTTGCATTCTTCTTCAGTTTCGGTTTACGACGTTGCACTCTTCTACGAATGAGAGATTGAATCGAAATTGAATTCAGTTGATTGCGTGCCCTTCGTGCCGCTGCATAGCATGGGGTAAACAAGAATTCCTCCGGTCCCAATGTACCCATAGCACCGGACCCAGCTATCACCGTCACTAATATCACCAGCACCACCACCACCACCATTCGGCGGAGTGCACTGAGAAGTTGTCAATGACTTGATCTCGAGGACTGGCAAGCAATCTGGTTCCGTTTTATTGTTGGTTTGTTTTGGGTGTTGTATCTGAAATATTTTTCGTATCGCACATCTGGGTGTATGTTGAGCTCGCTCTTATGGGATGTTTTTAGAGTCCCGCCATCTCGTGTTGTCTCTGTATTTAAATTGGTTATAATTGAACTCTGAAGGTTTCTCCGCCTTTTGAGGTCTAACAGTTAAGCAAGCATACATTTTAGGTATTTCATGTCGAGAGGCCAAATTTAAAAATCTTTAGAGAACCGAACACCCTTCAATCATTATTATAATCTATGTATGTTCGTTATAATAATCTATGCTCATTAGTTTATTGTATTTGAAACCTTAATTTTATTATTATTAAAAAATAATATCTGCTTTATAATATTAATTTTTCAAAACATTTTTTTATTTATTGATAAAATCTTTTTTCTATGATATGTTTTAAACATATCAATTTTCGAAATTTGCAATATATTGCTAAATTCTTCAGAATAATATCTCAAATATAATACTTCAATAATCTTTCAAATTTATTTAAGCTTCTTAAAAAATATTTAATACGTTCAGTTGAGATCTCTGACTTCACAGTGCTCTCGTATGTGGTGAATAAATTTTCGCTGAGTTAGCTGATCCGCGTAGAAGGCGAACTTAAAGCTAAACATTGTTGAATAATAAACATTTAGTGAAAAATTCTTAACTTAACACATGCGTTAATGGCTTTGAAAATGAAGCAGATTGCGTCTATTTCTATACACATAAACGATATTTCAAAAAATGCACAGACACCATAAGCGTTGTTATTGAAGGTTGAATTTTAGTTGGTTTTTTGCAGATTTGCAATTTTCACCATCATTGAGATGACGTTTCATTCTTTAAAAAGCACACGTCTAGCAGTTTAACGCACTTATTATGGGTGAATTCGAAGCGAAAATAATTAAGTTGATGATAGCGATGGCCAATGAAAAACAATTCTTATTACCTTCGTAACTAAGTTTAATTTTTTCAATATCGGAAAAACGATTTAATTAATTGACTCAAAATATATTGGTATTTTCTATACTAAGGTTTTCAATTTCCTTTTTAATGGAATTCTTAAGAATGACTTTGAAAAGAGGCGTGTGTGTGTTCAGATAAACACTTCAAAAAATAAACGTGATTTTTCTACTCCATGCTGTTGTTGTTGTTGTATTTCTTGTTTGCTGTCTACCTGAATGTGCGTAGATATCTGTTAGTAGATGTCCTCAAACGAGGGCAAACATCTGTGCACCACATGATGCAAAAAATGTAAACCTTTTTTTCCTTTCTAATTATTATATGAATTTCAAATGTTCTCAAATCTGATGCCAAAGGAAAAAAAAAATAAAATTGTAACACGCACACTTGTTGAACTATTAATGCAACAAAACACGTTAAGCTTGCACTGCGATTCAGCTACTCGGACTTAATTTTTCATCTATTATTTCATGCGGTGTCTGGCTGAACCACAAACTAGCTTAACGGGGTTTAATAATAACACAACAACAACGAAAACCTACAGGCTGCTAATCGACTGACTGCCTCTCAAATATGTTTTACAATTTGTGTCTACAAACGATAATTTTATTTAATTGTTCAAGAAATACATACAAAGTAACGAATTTAAATCTTATTTATAGCAAATTAAGAGCATTCGTAAAGAAGTACTTGATTTCCAAAAGCAATTAGAATATCTAAAGCTTGATTATTGTGGAATTCGGGATGCCTGGTTTACACATCATTAACTTTAGAATTAACGATGAAATACAAAAATTTTTATTGTTTCAATAAATAATTGAATAAGCAGAAATGTAAAAAAATACATAATTGTAATAAAAAAAAACCACTTAATTGTATTGTTAATTTAAATAATAACCTGGTTAATCCGGTTGCAGGTTGATGTTTTTTTTTTGTTTTTTGGGGTTTATTAAAAGTTTCCAACCAAAAAAGTAACCTAAAGAAGATTATCTCTAGATGTAGATTATTTTGACGTTAAAGGTGAACTTTCTCTCGTTTTTTCCGCTGTGACGCTCTATTCGTTGGTCTCATTCTTCGTTGTGAGTTGTTTTTGCACGCATAAGAAAAGAAAACCATACCTTAAACCAGTTTTTTCAAGCACTTCGTAAGCACTTGTAATTAACATTTGATTAAATGGAATGATTTTGTTTGATAATTTATTTCGGAAAAAATGTATTTATTTAGTTTTTGTTTATTACTAGTTTCGTTGCTGTTATTATTATTATTTGAACACCTACAATAAAATAAGAAAATTGTAATCAATTCTTAAATTTAGAACTGATCGTGGATCAGGTTCTTCTTCTGTTCTTTCTTCTTCTTATACTTTTTTATATGGTCATCCATGGGAACTTTTTCACACACAATCCTAGTCAATTAAATTGACTGGAGTTCTTATTGCATGCATAATTTGTGCGGATAGAATTTGGAGTGCGGTGAATTTGGCACGACTGACATAAATCTAAAGTAGTGAGAAAGCGTGACTCATGCAGATACAGTATAGTAGTTAAGTGAATCGTATATGAGCATATAAATTATATTCATATAGCATCGTATTTTTCTATATATACTTACGTTTTATTCTGTCAACCATAAATTATAAGTATAAAATAAATACTTAAACAACAAAAAAACTAGTGACAAAGAAAACGAAACAAACAGAAAGGAAAAAGTTAAACAATGCAAAGAAAAGAAAACAAAAACAACAACTAACAACTAACAAAAATACATACGCGGCAACTCAAATAATCTCAAATAACCGAAAGAGCGAAAAGTATAGTATGTGTCCATCATATCCATATATACCTATACTCGTGTATAAATACGTCACGTACTAGTAATAGATACTTTTGTACATATTCCGATGCTCTCGGGTGGTGAAGATAACAAAGCTTTTAGCCAGAGCCAGTTAATAAGCATTCCTTCCGCATACCCTTGAAGTATTTATGGACTGGTTGGCTGACTGACTGACTGACTGACTGGCAGACTGACTGACTGTCTGACTGTCTGACTGACTGACTGATCGGCTGTCTGGCTATTTTATGGACATCTTAATAATGTGCTAAGAATTCTCTTAGTTCTATAGTAAGAACCTCACGGTTTCACTCAAGAAAACCACAAAACAGTGGAAGTATTTTTTTGGAGTCACTTCAATTTCTAAAACATTTTCCCCGAAAAAGGTGAGGAATTTAGGAATCAACTAAATATATAAATAAATATTGTGTACAAGTGCACACATAAGTACGTACATAAACATATAGATACACATATTTTTTCGAGGAGATTTAATCCCCATTAAGCAGATTTTAAGTAATCAAAAGGAACAAAAAATCATAGAAAATTCGACCTCCTTCGTTGTGCACAAGAGAAGCCTACTACAAAGCAACATCCAACACCCACACTCACTCTCACAGACTCAAACAGATCACCACTATATAGGTATATATTCCCCCTCGACTTGCATGCACACGAAGACACACAAACGCCTCCCGCCAAGTGATTTCTCCCCACCTACGCGTTGGTTTTCGAAAATGTTTTCGATTTTTTGAAAATGTAGAACAAAATCAACGATCTGCGTTGCTGTCCCCCGCTGTACGCTGTCGCATCGCAACAGAGACAGATTTTTGAATACAATATGAACCAAAAATCGAAACAACCAAGCCACCAACCAAACAACCAATCCACCAACTAACAATCTTTGTTCCTTTATCACATCGAAAGCGTTATCCGAACATAAGTATAAATAAAATAAGTTAGAGGATCATCTGAGGAACATCATATTCAGCATAACGAGGAGGAGACGAGAGGATGCTTGGTCAGCGTTCAAATGAAATGCGCGCGTTGAGATCACAACATTCTAAACAGCAAAATTCCATCCATCATCACTAACTCACAACAACAAGAATAGCAACGACGGAGGCAGAGCTGCAGATGTGTGAGGATGAGCAATTTCGGCACCAACACCACCGCCACCGCCGCCACCATCGCCATCGCCGTCCAAAAGACGCATTCATCCATGTGTTTCGGCATCGTGATCACTACAGTATACAAGATCGTAAAAATTTCTCAAAAACACACAAATATTTTTAGATCTATTTTTTTCGTATATTTTTGGGGAAAATGTGTTTATTTTATTTTTAGAATATTTCAATTTTTTTATATATCGTATTTTCTTCGATGTTTGTGGCAGTAGATAAGACGGCATCATATGGAAACCGCGAAACTACATATTCAAAAGAGAGGGAGAAAGAGAGAGAGAGAGAGAGAGAGAGAGTGAGGGAGAGGGAGAGGGGATAGAAAGAATAGGAAAATCAAAGCGGAGATGGTGAAGAAAAATAAGAAAGGAGAAGTGAGGAGAGCATACGTGGTGAGGCCAGATGGGAGGACAAAAGCTGCAAATTTTAATTTAATGTCTCTTAATTAAATCTTGAAATCGTTAAACCTCCTTTTTTGGCGATTTTATTGAGGTCATCATCGTTGGTTTGCGTTAAACAACGAGTTTTTTCAAATGAACAGTTTTTTAAAAAAACAACTTAAATTCAACACTTAATCTAAGACGTCGCTGTCGAATTCGTTGTTAAATCCTACATCTGTATCGCCCCTCTTCACGCCTTCGCCCGTCCCTCATTCCGACTCCGTGTTTGGTTTAAAGACGTTGAAATCCCAAACTTTATGCTTCACTAATTTATTCATCGAGTCGCAAACCATCGTTTTGTCGTACACTCCCAGAAACAACAAATAAAATCGCACACTTTCGATCCATGCCCTTTTTTGAATTTCATACGATTAACAAAAAGTCTCAATTTTATTTTTTAATTAATATTGTTTTTATTTTTCTATCTTTTTTATTTTATTTTTATTATTTTTTTATTTTTATTTTTTATTTTTTTTCCTCTTTTTTCTCTTTTTTTTTAGGTTTTCATCCTTTGCATTAATTTTTGCATTATTTATTTTCCTCTATAAAGTCGATTAGAATATTTGTTGTTTGTTTGCTTTTGTTTATTTTTTTCGATTTGTGCACAAATCTTTATCGAAAGCTTGCGCTTCGCAACACTCGCCGCAGCGTCACAAAGCGACTACGTTCAATGCGCCATCCGTCGTCGTACGCTTGATTGAACGCATGCATAAATATTTTCCTCTCCTACTCGATTCTCGATTTTGTTTCTTTTTTTGTTTGCTTTCATTTTCGGGGGTCTGTTTTGTTTCTATTTTCAAAACTTTTTCCTCTCTCTGCTTCACTTCACTGCCCAACACTGCGTCAAGTTTTCTTTTTCTGTTTTTGTTATTGTTTCGCAGCGCTGCCGAAACGAAAGTGCCCCAAAAGTTAGGGCGGGCCATCGCCGTCGCCGCCGCCGGCATCGCTACCGTCTGTCATTCGGTCCCGTCATCCAGCTACTCATAAAATAAATCCTTTTATGAAACAGCATGACGCCAACAATAAACAAAAAACAAAAACAACAGCAATGTTGTACAATTATAACAACAACAAAAAATAATAACAACAATAATAACAAAAACAACAACAACAAATTTAAACTGCATTGCGAACGCAATCATCGCAAGGTTCTCCACAAACTGTGATCACGTCATGTTGCGATGTTGTTGTTGCTAATGTTGTTGTTGTTTTTCTTGTTTACTTGCTTTGAATATTGCTCTCTAGGATTTAAACATTGACTGCCAGCCATACTTTACAATATAATTGAACGTTTAGTTGGCAAAAAAGAGAAGAAAGAAATGCCGCATTGTTATTGTTATTTCGTTACTACTTTTTTATTGTTCCGATGACTATCATCGTCGGTTTTCTATGTATTATAATTTGTGTTTTCATTGGGTTCTTTGAATGGTTAATTAAATTTAAAATCACTCAACCGCTCTTGTAATTATCGATCACCGTAATCGTAAAAAAAGCAATACTATTGTATTAACATCATTATCACATTGCTATCATCTCATCAATCACATCATCATCACTCACATCATCATCATCACTCACATCATCATCATCACTCACATCATCATCAGAGAGATCAATGACGTGATGATGAAAATTTCCGATTCCTAACATTTGATCAGTGAGAAATAAAAAAAAATAATTCATCAATTACTCAAGTCATTCATTCATTCATTCTTCAAACTCATCAATATTTCAATAGTTTCAATTTCAATAGTTCAATATAATTTAATACAACGGTTTTTAGAATTGAAATGCAATTAATTCCTATTTGATATCAGAATGTTTATTGTTTTGGTTGGTTAATTTTGTTTGGTTAGCAAACTTTTCTTCTTTTTCTTTTCTTGATGTTTACATATGCTACGTATGCACATTTTTCGATAACAGCAACAACAACAACAACTTTTGTTGCTGCTACTGCTGGCTACCGTCTGTTGTTTAAATTAAATGTTAGCATCATTTAAACAAGAATAGAAATTAAAATTTGTTCTCATTTTCATGATGTTCAGATGATGTGTTTTTTTTTTTTTTTTTGGAATATTTGGAAGTCGCTGAAATGTTTTGGTGTTTTTTTGAAAAAAATATTAGTTTAAATTCCTTAAAAACAAGAACATTTTTTGTTTTTGGATATGATTAATGATATCACCATCGTACTAAAAATAATACATCTACTCTTTAATTTCGAATACTAGAAATTTAGTCTACACATAAAAATTAGATTTCACACTATTACAGGACCTAATATATAATGGAAATGGAATTTCAAAGTACGAAAGGAATGTAAAAAAATGTCCGTTTTTGAAACTTGATTCTTCATAAACTACAAGTATATCGCAGTCGACAGATGTTCGACAGATTAAGAGAATAACTTCCCCTTCCCCTCTCGCCTTCACACGAAGTCCGAAAATGGTCAACAGAGCGCAGAAACTGCAGAATTACGTCATTTGTTTTTATGGTGGCGGGTGCATCAAAAGCAGCAGCAGCACAAACTTGATACCTCGAGATTGTTACATGCACGCGTGTAACTCAAGCTTTTTTAACGAATTTCATTGTTTTTTCAACATCGTCAGTCAAATTTTTATCATTTAATAATACTTCACAAACAAACTTCATTTAAAAGATTATGGTTTTCACTAAGATCAGTAAAGAGGAAAGTAAAGTTTCCCGCAGCAAACGGGTCGCGATGGGACGGGGCGGATGGTCGATCGGTCGGACGACGCACAGAAAAGCAGAACAAGTAAACATCATAAGTAAGCATCATAAGAAAGCGATGTCGATCAGGACAGATTGAGATGAAGGGACGATCGTTGATACGACGAGACTCAAGTGAACCCCTTTTGCTATCACATACATATCCGATATACTTATGTACTTGGATAATTAAACAGTTGCACTAACTACTGAATTCCATCGTCGTTTTCACTTCCATTTCAACACTAATTGTATTCTTGTCATTGTATTGTATTGAATACACAAATATTATTATTGCTGAGAAGTCTTCCATGCAGAAGCTGCGACCTCCTTGCCACTTCCCACTCCGCTCATGACCCGTGCAATAATCATTCATCAAAGAATGGAAGCACAGAGGTTGTGCAAAACGAGAGCTGTTGCTGTTGCTGCTGTTGCGGTGGTAATTAAGTACCATATGAATTCGATTGAAGCTGTTTTTGTATCCGTTTCAAGTGAGCGCTACTTTAAGATTAAGCTTAATTACGGCTCTTCGAACAGTGAATCGTTTGTTTTCCATTCGAAATGATTCAATTGCATGCTAAATTATTGCTTTTCAATGAACACGCGTTTAGCGTGTGCCACATTAACTTATATACATATATTCGTATATGTATGTATATAAATTAAGTTTTTATCTAAGGAATATCTGTTCTCGTATTCATGATAAATTCCAGTAGAATGTACAATTCGAGTAAAGTTGCTCTTAAGGGATCCGAGTACCGAGTGTGTTGAATGAATTCAGATGAATTTGTTGTTGTTATTTCAATTGGTCTTTTTTGCTGGTATTAAAATAATTAAATTAATTGTGAATGGATAAAAATCGATTTTGACTTCATTAGAGTTGATTTCGATATTTTTAATGGAAGCGTGCGAAATGCGGGTTATTATTATTTTTTACTGATCTGATCAGTTTTTACTTGAAATGAAGTATGAATGTATTTATAATTAAGTTTGCTTTCCGCCTCTAGGAAGTAGGTTAAATGAAAAAAAACCAGTATAATTTATAGTTATAGAAAAGGAAGAAATGGAATACTTTTCTATACTCTTTCGCCACTCCTACTTCTGTACGTTACAAATGATGACAACCTTAATATACCCTTTACCGCCGAGTGTAGGGTGTAAATATATGTGAATGTGGTTTTTCCGAGATTATTTTTTGTGCAGCGTCTTTGTGCCACGTGTTGAATTAATACCCTTATAATTCTCATAAGATTATGTTGGACAGATGCTTAGATCAGGGGCGGCTTTCATGGAGGTGGCTTCGTTCATAATTCATTCATAAATGTTCATAATAATTCATAAGTTTAAATAGACTCTAGTTTAAGAGAAGGAATTAAGAATTAAGAAGAACACCGATAAACTTGTAACTTTTGTCTTTTAAAGTAGATAAATAAATTTATGGTTAATATGGTGATGGTGATGGTATACTCATATGTATAACATATGTATTTACAATTTAAGTGTTTATAATATTTACAAAATGTGGTTTTGTTATTGCTATTATTATTATTATTATTATTATTATTATATTTGATATCCCACAACGATGAAGAATAAATAAAAACTGATTGAACTGCTTGATGAAGCACGTCGCCGCCATTCATTCAACCATTCAGTCAATTTTAAATCGAAAACTTTTCTCTCTTTCAGTCGTTGAAACATTTATAAATGCGCATTCATGAATAAAGTTTAACTAATTTATTATAGCGTTTGAAACGACTGTGATAACAACAACAACAATTAATGAAATATATAATAACAAGAAAAGACCAACAACAAAAAATTACAGTAGCAAACATTATGCATAAAAAGAAAATGTGGCATGATGATGATGATAATGATAATGATGATGATGGTTCTGATAGTAAACATGTAACATTGTCATTGTTCGATCGACACACGTTGACTCTGTTGTTGTTGATAAATAATAATAAATAAAAATGATTTGACATCATCATAAAATTAAAAAATCTCTGCAAGGAAAGTTAAATAAACTACTTGAAAAGTAACACAAAGCAAAAAGAAGAAGAAGAAAAATAATAAAAGAAGAAGGTGACCAAGAATAAAAACAAGAAGAAGAGGAACTTTGGCCAATGTCAGACTAAGCCTCATGAGGTCGGACTCAACTGCTCTGGTTGGTTGGTTCATGTTACATGCCACGAATCAACCAATCAGCGCGAGTGAGTCCGGACTCAAGAGGCTTAGTCTGACATCGGACATTAAAAACAGTGATAATAACAACAAACAATGTTTATCTATCTTTGTATCTATTTATCTCAACTGCTTGACAAGAAATTCAGATTGAACAACAAATGTTCAACGATAGAAATGTAATCAGATAATCAGAAGCTACATAAAAGCATTTATACATATATAGTTATATGTATACGTATGCAGATATTTATATGTATATATAACTATAACAGATATCACAGTATATGTAAGCAGATATTTAGACGTGTCATAGTATGTAGAGTTTGAAGTTAAATTTACGTGACAAGAAAATATTCTGAAAAACAATCAACGATGGTTAGCGATCGTGTACTGTTAAGTACACGATTAAACAGTTTTTGTTCAATTTATAGAATTAAAAATAACATGATCATTATAGTTTGTAGGATAGGATAGTAGGATATCAGTAGCTATACGATTACTGTATGTATTTATATGAAATTCATTTCTAAAATAATGTTTGTCCAAAAAAAGTGGTGTAATAGACGAATTTAAAACCAAAGTAAACGATTGCAAACGCAACGAATGAGTACGAATACGTCCGTAAGATGAACTTATATAATAGTGCACAAAATTAGTGACACAACCGATCGAATTTGAACAAAACATTCATACGTCATCAGCTATTCCATGTTTTGTATACCAAATGAACTCGTTTACTTGCGTAGCATTTCGGGAAATGTGTCAAAATATACAAAACGAATGAAGACGTTCCACGAGTTCCTTTCGTCTGTATTCGTCTATTTTGGTTAAGTTGTGTTGTGTGTTACTCATATAAATATACTATATATATTATATTGTCACCGAAAAATTTGACAAATATGAGTCAAATGACAGACAGACCATTAAATGCGTAAACAACAACGAAACAAAACAATAACACTACAACAGCATCAACATCAACATCACCATCGCTATCTCCGTCTTCATCTTCAACTTGCTCAGGTTGACGCTTTTGCCGTAACCAACACTCTGTCCCGTCGCGCCCCTCCTTTTCCTGCGTAGCTCCTCGCAAGTCCCATTGCCTACCCTCCGCCGCTGATCGTTATCCACAGTTCACTGCTTGTGGTGGTATTTTTTGTGGTTATTTCTTTTACATTGCGACTGTTGACAGTCTGTCGATTGTCTGTAATACGTCGTTAAGTCATAAAACAGCACCGACAACAACAAACACAAGGTGAATCGTTTGTCGAACGGAGGGAAGTCGGTCGGTCGGTTGGTTGGCCAGTGGCGAGAGAGAGAGAGAGAGAGGTGTTGATATTGCTGTGGATAGAAAAAAGCAAAATAAGTAATTCACCATCCGTTTTATTTTTGCTCTATTTTGACAGGAACATTAACGGTAGATGATTTATCTTCAGTGTTGTTCAACTAATTCAATAAAAATATTTCGTAATCATTGGAAAACACGTGAAAAATATGTCGGGATTGAAGAGTAAAAGCATTCGATGAGAACAGATGTCTTTTTTGATTAGACATTTCATTTTTCAGTTTTTTCATTAATATTGTTGTTGTTGTCGGTGTTTTTTGTAATGTATTGTATTCGTAACATTTTTGTTTTTTCTTCTTGTTTTACCGTTTTACTACTCTTTATTGTTGTTTTACGAAGTTTATTTATTAGTGATACTTTTTACCTTTACATCCACCTCCACTTTTCTCACCTCCTTTCTTTTGCCGGCCACTTCTCTCTTTAGTTTTGCGTTTTTTTAATTCTCGTATTAATTAAATATTTACTCGTATGTACTCGTATATACGTTGTATATATGTACGCACACACACATATTATGTGTTTATATTGTGGTTAGTTTTGGTTGTTAAGCTTAAATTCAACATCAGCTGGTTGTAGATAGTCATTTTTTTTGTTCTTCATTTTGATTTTATTTTTATTGTCTTTTGTTTTGTCTTTTTGCAATGCATTTTTGTCTCGTTTTGTCTGCTTTAAGTTGAAGTTTTTCTCAACTGGTGCCGATTAAAAGTTGTGGGCTCTGAAAAAGTGTGACCTACTTTTAATGGACAGCTTCAATTGGATTGCGTAATTAGTTTAAGGTTATGTTTCTCAGTAAATGCATTCCTTTGATCTGTTGAACTGATCTAAAACGAGGCTTTAGTTTTTCACACTTTTACCCACACACAAAGTCAACACATGTCGAGAGAAGAGCCGAATAGCGAGAACCAACTATGGTCGGTCGTGGTCGAAATTTTAAATATAATTATAAAACTTTTTAATATAAAATCATATAAAATTGAATAAAATATGAATAGCAACCTCCTCTTCCTACTCAATAAATCGTTTCTTTATGCTTAGCAACATATGTTGATAAACAATGTTTATGTACTGGGACGTAATACCTGATATCTTTTAAAGCAGATAAAATTTCGTCCCCATTCTTTTTTATGCATTAGAGAAGAAGAATATTTACAAATCGGTATTCGAAAAAATTTAATCATCATCATCTAATCGTTTTCTAACATTTCAAACGGAAAAAACTTACACCTAAACCTGAACCTTCACAAAGCGAGTTTCTATAACTCTTATATAGTTCAGAATTGTTCCGTTATTTCATTTATTTTTCATTTCTTATTCCTATTATATTTCTTATTATTATTCTTATAAGAAGTTGTTTAATGGCCTCGTGTCGTCTATAAAATCTTTCGATAACATTTTTTTTGGTTTTTCTTTCTTCAGTTTTTCATGCTTACTTTGCTTGGGATGTGTTATTTCCCCCCTCTTAGTTTAGGAATATCTACCAGAATAAGAATCTATTCGTTTGGGACAAGAGTTCATGACCTTAAAACTTTTAGACTTTAAAACCTAAATTGGAAACTATAAAACTTACTTGTGGATATGTGTCTGTGTGTGAATGAATGTGTGTGTCTACTATTTGCCGAAATGTCTTATAATGAAGTCACCACGAATTAAGAATCAACCTAAGAAACGGGTTACATTTTTGAATCTTTTTACGTATCTTCTCTTTCCAGTTTTAAATGAAATACGATTGAAACTGTTGAAAAACGATTTTTAAGGTTTACATGATTATTATTCTAATTGTATTGTGTATACATAGTATTTATTATATAATGTTATTATTACTATTATTGTATTGTAGTATACATATTATTATTATTTTTATTATGCATAAATAATATAAATTAAACACATAAATTAAATTTTTTTTATGTGTTTACTTCTTTTTTTTATTTTATTAATAATCTTCCAATAAATAACAATAAGTAAAAATTGCATTTTAATCAGGAAGTTTTTAGAAAAAATTGTTTGTTGTTGGCAACATTGTTTACATTTCTGACGCTAACAAAATTATCGTAAGAAAGAAGATCGAAACGAAAACAAAAATGTCTGCCTTTGCTTGTTCTAAATTTAGCATTTGGAAAAATAAACGGAAATTGAACAACATTACAGTTTCTTGATACCGGAAAAATTCCGAACAGAAGTAAACTGAAATTTAAATATTTATAAGTATTTATATCTCAACACAAAATTTAGTTTAACACGATCGTAATTCATTCTTCGTGTATGTATGAATATTTTTTAGAAAAAGACATGTCAGTTTTTAGTGCAGTTTTAGATAAGACTTTAATTTAGATTCAATCGGATCATCGGCGGAGAGGGTGGACTTTTTTACTTACTAACTGTGTTTACGTATACACCGTAATGTTGTAGTTATTGTAGAATTTACTCATTTGTGGATATGTTTGTAAGAATCTAAAATACTATAAAGTCTTTTAACTTCTTTAACCTTTAACAAAAAATTGGAGAAAGTTTGAACTTCCTTTTAAAGAATTTGCCGCTAATAATTGTGGCAACATGAATTCGATCGACATCATTTCGATTAACTTTTAACTGGCTGAATAAATAAATAAACATACAAACGTACATCAACAACAAAAGCAACTACAATAAACTCGAACTGACATCTGTGTGTCCATTTTAATTAATCTACGCTTTCAGATATCTTAACAGAAAGTTTTCAGAGCTTTAATGTTGTTGTTCACAATTGGCATGGAATGCAATTTGACATAAGTTTGGTTTTTTATGTTTTTTTTTATTTTTGTATTTTTTTTTTGTCTCTTTGGTCTGTTTGTTGGCATATTAAAAAAGGGCATTTTTAGCAGTTGGTTGTTGGCAGCGGCGGCCAAAAGAAAAGATATATACAACAAAAACAACAAAATTACGTATACATAGCGTCGTGTGGCCATAAAAAATATTATTTTTCTTGCTATTATCCTTACTTGGTTATCTTTCCATATCTTTATTTATTACATTAAAGAAAATCTAGAAACTGAAATAAATTAAAAAATTAATGTAAAGAAAAAGAACAAAAGAACGAGATTACATTGTATTATATTGATTTATTATATTATTAATAATATTTAATATTATTATATTGAGTTTATTGAATATGATATCTAAACTAATGACTATTAGTATCGAATTCTTTCTCATTTACATGAATTTTAATTATGAAAATCTTTTAATAATTAGATTGTTAGTTTTTTTCATTTAGTCAAAATGAGCGTTTTTCTAAGTGGTAGTTAATATATAATAATAATAATCATTTAATCCTTTGCTATTTGTTTTATGTTCTTTCTTTTTAATTCCTTATGAGTTATTCTCTACATAAGCAACAGTATTAATAAACAGTATAATATTACAACTTCATAAAGTAAGAAACGATATTAATTCAACTGTCTGCATTTTTTAATGCAATTCAATCTGGCGGCAACGTTTAATTTAAACACCTTGAAAAGGTCTCTCGTTGTATGTTTCGTGCTCAGCATGCAAAAAGGCATACATTATTAATTTGTTTACAAATAACTGCCTGCCCGTTATTCAGTGAGATATCCGCTTTTGACTAACAACGGAAATAAGTAATTTTTATTATGTTTAAGTAAGTATACTAGTTTTTTCTTTCGCTTCCAACCTTTCGATACATTTTGTTGATTCTTTCGTAGAGTTTTTCAAAGAGTTTTCGTAGAAAGAGAGATAGAGTTGGAGAGACACGTAGAGATGGAGGGATAGAGATATAGAGGTAGAGTTAGAGATACGGGTTGGAGAGAGAGAGAGAGAGAGCGTGATATGGAGCTATAGATAGGGATAGAGAGTTGTTCTAATCACACTAATCATACTCCCTGGATATTCTTGTATCCAAGAAAAAACAACACTTATTGAATTTTATTCATCACACAAACATAATCATATTTTAATAAAGGACATCTAAATAGCTCAGGTTTGCTTAAGATAGCTATAAAAATATCCAGCAACAACCAACAAAAGTAGTGATGTGTCTGAGCTGTAAGAAAGCCAGAGATTACTCGTCCGTCGCCATTTTTTGCTACATGTCCTCATTGGGCACCTTATTCAAAAACAGCAAAGTAAAAAGAGTAGAACGCCTTAAAACAAGCCGCCATCAGCAGCCTCCGCAAGGTTGTTATTAATAACATTAAATTTGTGGATACAAATTATGTATCGACGACCGGTCCACCTACTTGCCGCCTAAAAATATCCTACTTTTCTGAAGCTTCTCTTTCGTTTCTGAAATGAAAACGTCTCTGTAACGATATCTTCTGTTGTAACGTAATATCTTCTGTTTCAATGTAATATCTTCTGCTCTAGAGAGTACTTTGAACTTCACTCCATTCTAGTAACCAACGCTTCTGTTTTATTATCAATACCAAAGTCGTATCACTTCAATCGTAGTTGGATCAACTAACCAACCAACCAACAAACAAACCAACGTGTGTTGGATTATTTAATTTCACTTGAATTGTCATGTAAAATAACCTAACTTCTTAACATGTGAGTAATAATAAAAATAAAGTTTGAAGGATTTTCTGGCTCTTTCTCTATCTTTGATTCAAGTAGTGAAAACAACTGACAACAACAAACCCACCTCACTACTTCAGTTCCTTCCTTTTAAAAATTTTTTTTATTTGTTTATTTTTCCTTTTAATCATTTTTTTTTATTTGTGTTTGACTACGTTTTTGCGTTTTCGATTTTCTTCAAAATGTGCGCCCACCTGATCTTGGTTTTATAAAGAGGCTTTGTTTTTGTTTCTTTGAACCTCTTTTTTGTGGTGCTATGAAAAAGTGTAGGTTCGAAAACCTACAAAACTACTTGTTGATTGCTAAACCCTGAATTCTTGTGTAAAAACAGGTAAACCCACGAAATATTAATACATTTTTTAAATCATTATTAAGTTCAACCAAAACCTAATGAGCAACTGTTTAGACAATCGCATTGCTTTAGACAATAATTTCTCTAGTAAGAAAAAAAAGCAAAATAAATTATTAATAATTTAAATTAATAATTTAATAAATTTTCTGTTTAAGAATGTATAATAGACATATTTATATTTGATGAAGCTTTCTGTATCCTGTATTTAATGTTTATTTAAGATTGAGAGGAGGTTTTACATCTACATCTCTTCCATTTCTACATTTTACTATAAATTTAATTCATTAGTGGATTATTAAATTAAATTGCAGTTTAAACTATAATTTTTTTAGGCACAACTTCGAGTCTAATCTTAACTATTATTCTGAGTTTAAGTCCAGTTCTGTAATCTCTATTATATTATAAATATTAAAATATTTCACTCATAATTCGAATATTTTCTATTTATAACAATTTATGTACATACATCAAAAGTACAATATTATCAAAAGACTAATATTTGCTTTCTTTCTCTTTCTTTGTCTTTCATTGCAGGTGAGTCTTATCAATCGAGGCGATTTTCTCAGTGATAAGTACCTACATATATAACACTTGATGAATTTAATGTATTTACCGATGAACTGATAACGTAAATAATAAATTGTATGTGCATTTTTTTTGTTAGTTACCACTAACTATCGAAGGTTCGATTGTTTGATTTGTGGAAATCAGTTGATTGATAGGTGATTGGTTGGTTAAGACAGTTCGAAAGCCATCTTGAGTATAATTTTTACTGTATAGTTAACTGATATTAAGTATAGTGAGCTGAACTAACATCTTATAAAAGCTTTTAACACATTTGGTCCAGACAAAATTTTCATAAATGTTATTAGAAAAGGTTTCAAAGGACAATGAAATGTGTTCTAATAGATTTGTATGGAGATATTAAGCAGGTTTCATGACGATAGGGGACAGAGTCAGATAGATGGATAAAGAGATAGCTATATATAGAGCGATATATGCCCTTTTCATTATCATTATAATATAGGACATTATCTGTCCTATATTAAGAGTTTAAGATGACACAGATTCTGATAGGTGTGTATCAGGATAACAAAAGAGAAGATATATACTTCTATTATCAGTATTAAGTACAGTAATAAAGTGTGGTTCCACCCAGTTTTGCAATATATTCCCAAAACAACACCTTCGTTGTAGTGATCGGAGTCAGCCGAAAAAGACAAAATTCGATATATGAACTTATAATTGCACTTTTAAATAATACACCTTATAAGGGATTTTCGTGTATAGATTTTCTTCGGCTGTGCAGTTATGCAGAACAATTGGGACTAATATAATACTAATATTATATCTTTAACAATTATTTTTAAATCTAGGATCAATCATTACAAACTCATACAAATATAGCTGTGGTTCGCCCACTTTTCCATAAGCCATATACATCATGAGGGCGTAGCGTATATGATCTTCAGCTAGGCCAGCTAACCTAGAATTCATAATTAGTTTATACAAATGCGCTTCGCTAATTATGATTTTTTCATTTTTATTTTGTTATTTCTTCAAAGTTACAATATTAGGTATAGCAAATGACAACTCCCTTTAAAAATTCAGTGGGTAGTGTGTTCAAGAATTGTTGGTGCATCGCCTCAGAATCACTTTTTGAATGCTAATGAAATTTGAATTTGTTGTCAGTTTTTGGGTGTGGCTTCCGTTAGTGCTTCATTAGATGCACTTAAATTACAAGCCTAGCATTGAATGAAAACGTTTTCAACTCCATAATTATTAAGCATTGTGCTCAAGTGAGCTACTGTACAAAAACATTCCGTCCGTCCATCCGTCCCCATTAATGCAAGTATTCAGATTATGTTGAGATAGAAAGCATGGATTTTTCAATTGTAGATAGTCTTCGGTATATTTTTATAAAAGCTTCAGTTTGTATATGTATCTTGTCATCTGAATTTGAAGTGTCTGATGGCCGTTTTTCGCGAATGTTTAAAAAAATGGAACCAACAAAATATAGCATATCAATGCGTTTCGCTATTGAAAGCCCAAATAACGCTGTCCTGTCATTTCTCGGGCCGTATTTCGGGCTAAAACCACCGTTACGTGGGTTTATTTATGTTTATTGTGCTCATGGGAACAGATTGGCGCCTCAATCAGTGCGAAACTCTATGAGATTCCATGAGATAAATAAAAAAAACAATCTCAGTTTGGTTTTTGTTGAACGAAAATAACATTGAGTACATAATGTATCTGAGATGCAATTTAAATAGCTTTTTGGTAACAGCAACTCGGCAGTAGCTGTAGTAGTAGATTCGTAAAAGGCAGCGCTGCAACTTGCGATGTTTGCCTTCAACCAGCGGCTACCCTCAGCGTTTAGGCGACTACTTTGCTGCTTAGTCGCCGTTTGCCGCTTACTCCCCGTCGCTTGACAGGTTGCCAAATATGGCACTTCTTCAGTCGAGTTTTCCCACTCGAATTTGTGTCATTTTTCATTAGTGTTGCCAACGACCAGCGGTTGCTATTGTAGCTGCAAGTAATGCATTTCTGTCTGTCTGTTGAGAGTGAAATTATTACGAGCATTGGAATCAGATGGCCTGAATCAAAATGAAAATCGGTCTTTCATCTTATTAAGTGAATGAATGTTATTATTAAGTAATGAAGCAGCATAATAACTGGATTAGTTCAGTTACTCTTTTGATCATCTCAGGTACCAAATTTGTACCAACACAGTTACACTTTTGACCCATTCAAGTAGCAAATTTTGACCACCTCATTACACTTTTGACCCAACCCACAGTTAGAATTTGTATCAGTTGTTACTATCCCCCTGCCCCCTACCCCGTCCTCTAGTGATGTACATCTGCGTGGTCACGCAATCTGCATTGAGGACTCTAGAATCGGAAACAGTCAAATCGACAGGAAATATTGAGCCTACTAAGAGACTTCCGTCATTCAATCACTCTCTGTTGGGTTCCTCAACACTTCAATGTACTAGATATCATATCAGAGGTTGCAGCGGTTGGAGTGTACGAGTAGAAAATAGTTCTTGGATCTACTGCTTTAGTAATGGATTAAACAGGTCTCACAGTTGTTCTCACACTGGCTCTTTCGGCCCTTTAGTCTACAAATCCCACCCATCAATAACCGAGATACTCACTCATGAATCATATGAGTCTCTGGCTGAACGTGGTTGTCACTCTTCTTATAGTCACTGCACGCCACCCAACTATTTGCTAACTTAATTAGACTTGTTTCGTCGACTTGTTTTTTATACTTTTAATGGAAGAATTGATGATTTCAAAATTTCATGAAGTACTTAAAGTACTTTTATGTGTGCTCAGGTATAAATTAAATACAAAAATTATAGTGGCAATTATAGTGTACGAATATGCTAATGCTTCAAGTAGCTCGTTATATTTCTTTATAACCTCAGAGCCACCGACGTGCAACGCTAAGAGCTCCATAGGAACATGTTATTTTATATCCAATTAAATCACATCAGTTCTGCAAATGACTGTGTATTAAAATTGTTATTAGTTTTAAAACACTTAACTAGCAGTTAAATTATTTTTGCTGTTCTTATTGTTGTTATAAACCATAACAAGCATTACGTTTGATTCACTTCTTTAACTCGGTTGAAAAGTCATCAATAATTGCAAATTTAACGATGTATAAAATAAATAAATCGATTCTTATTTTAATTTGTTTTTGAATGAGGTTTTTTAAGTAAGCTTGAAGTACACCTGACATGCTGGTATCTATGTAATTTCAATGTCAATAAAAGACATGAAAACATGTAAAACATTATTATTTTTATATACGATATTACATATTAAGATTTGTATTAGTAGATAACCGATTGTGTTTGAGTGTTAAAAATATCGGAGGGGAAAAAATAATCGGACGACCCTACTTTAATCAATCAATGATTCACGTTCGCCCGAATAATGATAGGTGACAGATGACAGGTGTTAAATATACACTTAAACTGCAATTAAAAACTAGCACATTGTGTGTGGGTTATAAATCATTGAGAGGGTATCCATGAAAAGAAAAGCGAAGAGAGGTAAAGTTTTAAAACTCAAACCTTTCAAATTCTTACAATTGAATTGATGTCATTTTGGAGTATGTATGTCTCTTATCAAATTTTTTGTTTATTTGGGTTCTCGTTCAACTTTGCAACAGGTTAAGTTAACCTCTGTCAAAATAAATGCAGTAGCACGAGTATTTTTAACACGATATTGATTATTTACATTTTGATTGTGTACCTCTCTCAAAATTGTGTCAGTTTTTAATGTGTATACTGTGCTACATACTCGTATTTCTTCCTATTCTATTGACGGATTTTATGACGTATTTAGTACTATTTGATGAAGCACGGCTTTATTTTGATGAAGCAAATTTCAATCAAATGCAAATTAAAGTAAATCTTACATCAGAGTTTAAGGTGATCCTTGTTCTTACGTTAGGGGGAGGCCCTTATCTAATATTTCATATAATACATTTTTTTATACTGCACTAAACTAAATACCAGTCATTTACATCATTTAATAATACAAAATGAGAAAAACTAATCTGTAAAGAAATGTTTTGATTTAGTAAATGATGATAGTTAACATGGAAACGATTCTCAAAGGTCTTGGCTTATAATTCTATCGTAGAAACTCAATAGTTTACTCGTTATTATTCTACTTTATTACTTCCATATGCTTGCTTTCATTGTCATAATTAAATGGCTCCGAATTAAATAGCTTATTATATCTGTATTAGAGTACTCGTAGAGACCGAGTAGGTACTGCTTATATGTCTTTTGTTGTTGTTGTGCTTTTTTTGTTTACTTTTGTTCCTTTCTTTTATCTACGGTAATTAAAATTGTGCTAAAGCGTCCTAGCGTGACCGAGACTTGAACGCTTTTGATGGTGAAGATGTTTACGCCAGTGTGCGTATCGTTGTGAAGGGGGGTGGGGGGGGGGGGCGGGAAAAGAGGGGGTTTGAGTTGTGGAAAGTAATGTTTGCAGACATATATATAAGTACATATACTGTATATAGTTTCGTATATAGGAAGACCGTAATTCAGAAATTATAGTGAAAAGGAAATCTGAAAAATGTGGGCCACACAAAACGCCGCTAATTCTGTATTATTCTCTATTCTACGCTGTTTTATGAGTACGAATACGGTACAATGAAGTGCATTTTTCCCGCTATTGTTTACGTAATTCGGCTGACATAAAAGAAAATGTGATGGAGGTACCGAAGTCGACGCTTTTGAGCCCGCTTGGTTGGATGACGTCGCAAGTGACATCGTAAATATCGCCTTCGTACACAGGGAAAGAGAGATAAAGAGAGACACAGAGGGAAAGAGTGAAAAACGAGAGAGAAAGAAACAGAGAAATAAAGAGAGAGCTACTGAAATAGTGGAGCACGGTATGACATCATAACTGCACACAACAAATGTGATGTTCTCCGATTTGTAACTACAACTTTTGCGTTACTTCATCGTTATATGCATTTTTTTATAAAATTTTTCTTTCTGTGTTGATTCACTGTTTATTCTGTGCTTATTCGATGTTCAATCTCTGTTCATTCATTCTTCATTCGCTGTTTATTTGTTAAACGTTATGAAAATTGTTGTTTCTTGGTTGATTCATTGTTCATTCGCTGCTTATTTCTTGATCATTTCTCGATCGATCGTTGTTCTTTCTTTGTTCATTAGTTGTTCATTCATTCATTATGAACATAGCAAATTGATGTTCATAAGTAAATCTTCTAGTTTCTAGAACCACTTTAAATAAATAAAAAACATTTGTGATGAAGGTGACAAAAAATTTAATATGGCCATGTTTTTTCTCAGTGTAAATGTTTAAATCTGAAATACGTTAGCGATGCCTGTTTGTCTGTCTGTGAGATGTCGCTAAACTCGTCATTCGACCATAAATGAACGCATTATTTGAACACAGACATCATTTTGGACCGACGGTTTAAGCCACACCTTGTTCTCTCGCCTCTTCTGATTCTTTTTTCTTTTTCTGCTCCTTGTTCGCTTTTGTTTATTTATTTATGAGTGAGTTATTTATTCTTTCTTCTTCTACCAAAAGTTTCTTAATTGTTATTGTTATCATTAAGGCGGCTTTTTTCTCAAGTACATTTTTTCTGAATTTATTTGAATATCTTTCGCTCATTACAAATTTGAATTCTGTAAATAAATATCTGCCGCCAACAAAACTTTTATAAAATGCTATAAAATTTATTCGTCATCACCTCAAAAAAAGAAAAAAAAAACATCATCCATGCTTCTTAAATCTTACGAAACTTGTTTCAATCACTTTAATGTTGCTATTTATTATTATTTTTGCCTTTTCTTATGTTTATGAATATAAAACTTTTTTAGCTCGTAACTGAAATATTATTTTTACAGTTTTTTCATTTTCTTACCCTTGGCCACCGCAATTGGCCAACTTCTCATTAGTGGGCCGGAAATACCGGTTTGTTGTTTTCCAAATTTTTTTTCCTTTTTCATTATTTTTTATTTATTTAATGAAGTAATTTTTTTGAATTGTTTTAAAAATTTTAAACCTGTTCAAAATTTGTAAATGTAAGTGATTTTATTAATTAATGAATGAAATACTCAATAATTTATTTACTTTAAGGCAATAAAAAAAAAGAAAAAAAAAATACAGAGATACTTTTTGCACTTTGAGAAATAAAAAATGTTTCAGTTGTCAATTACTATAAATAAGTAAGAGATATGGTTCTAAAATTTTAAACATGTTAGATTATTAGAAGAAAGCGTTTATTGTACTCTTTGTCCGTTCGCTGAAATTTATTGTTAACTTCATTGTGTTCATTCGTTGTTCTCTCTGTGGTTCATTCTGTGGTTCATTCTGTGGTTCATTGTTTAATGCAGTTCAATTCATTCAATATGCCATCAATTTTTTTATTTTATCAAAAGCGACAAACATATATAAATTTCTTCTACCATCTCAATGCGTTTTCGGAACAAAAATTTTTAGTTATTCAAATAAAAGAACAGATTTCCAAACACAACCTCCTGCTACTTTATTTATTTATGACTTTAATATGATGAAGTACATAATTTTTGTTGTTGTTGATGGATTTTTATGTCGTCATGGAAGGAGCAAATAAACAAGGAAAAGAAAAAGAATATAATGGATATTAAAAACATTCTATCTTTCTTTCTGTTCGTATTAAAATTGAATCACACACACAACAACACACAACAACAACAACAAACAAAAAGTTAAGTTGATGACAAAATGTATCGATTTTTGTGTTTACTTAACTAGAAATTATTATTAAATTTTTAAAAAACTAGTGTTTTCATAAAGTGTGAACTTATGTACATATGTATATTATGATGTTTACCTTAATTATTATTGGCTAGGTTTTCGGTAAAAATTTATTATGTATATGTATGTATGTATGTATTGCATTGTATATATATGAGTAGTTTTTAGTTGTTCTCGTAGTTGAAGGAGATTTATTGTTTATGGTACTAGAACAAAAGTAACGATACGAATAACATTAAAGAATAATTATAAGAAAAACTACAGAGAATTAAATGTTTGAATGTACTATGTGTGTGTAAACCAACCAACAATCTAACCAACCAACAACAACAACTTCGTCGAGTCTCATAAATAAACGCTCTTAATTCAATTTAATTCATTGGAATTGAACCGATTGAATTACAATTAGATCGACGTCACTCATACATGCAGCAATGCAATGGCGCATTAGATCACGATCGCCATCATGCATACACACAAAACGAACGCACACACACACACACACAATAATGTATGTTATTCGTACTTGAAACTTGTATTTTTGGAATTATGTTTTCTTATAGAATACTGTAAATCGTTTAAAGTTGTTTCTCATTCGTATCAATTCGTAGTTGGTTGATTAAAACATAGACGTAGGTGTTGAGTTAGATACTAGTGTCAAATACACATGCAGGCGCACACTTCATGGACATGGACGTATATACATGCATCCCACACAAACACAACACCAATCAGCCCACAAGAATAAAGCCTATTATAGTCATCGAGCTGAAAATGAAATCTTGTTTTAGTATATATTTTTTTCTTTGGGTTCTAACTCCATAAATGAAGCTAACTAAACTTGTTGTAGAAGCTAATTTGGAGGTATGAATGATCGTCGAACGTCTGAAGTATGCCGCTGCGGTACGGTGGCAGTAGCGGTAGCGGTAGTGCTCCGATATAGGCTATAGGCTACCGTATCGCATCGTTGTGCGCCTTTGCTTTAAATACAAACAAATGTTTGCGGTATACTGGGTACCAGACAGCTACCGAAATGGTTACCGTGCCGTGCCGAAGTGAGTCATGTTTTAATACAGCGGTTTTTTTAAGAGCAATATAAATATTTGGTCCATATTTTACTTTTGCATACCAAATCTAAGAACAGAAGATGATGAAATGATGAAGACGATAAATGAGGAAAACGTAACGAAATCAAACACAGGATCGCGTTTCAAATACGATTAACATCAGGTTAACATACATGATGTTTTTGCCTTCGTTTTTTGCAGTGTTGCCATCTCATACGACACGAGATAACAATAAATCGATTTTGTAGTGTGAACAGTGGCAATTTTGTTTCATGTTTCGGTTTTTTTCGATTCATTCAGTTCATTGCTAACAAATATTGTGCTCAAATTGATCAAACCTGCAGTGATCGAAAAACCACGATATACTGTATGTATGTACTAATATATGTCTGTCTGCCTGTAAAATTTATTGACAGTAAAATAAGCGGAACTATTTTTAGAATGATGTAAAAATAGTTTTGTAGCTTTTCAATTTCAGAGCATTGAAAAGAAAACCCTTCAGAGAAATGAGTGTTCGAAAGCTATTTAAAGATATTATATTTAAAGATATTGACGAATCAAAGCGTTTGTGATGCACATGTTTCGATCACTTGGATTATATAATTATTATTTAAGTACGATGAGAGTAGCATTTAAAAGAAAACAAGATAATAAATGATACACATGTTTTTGATCTTTTCTATTCTGCTCTACTCTATTGTATAATATTTCGATTTAGGAGAAAATAAATAAATAAAAGGGATAAAAGAGAAGAAATTCTTGTGCCATAATAGAAACTTCATTGTGGGGGTCATACTTTATATGGGCCATGCGTAGGTATACACGCACGTGTTTATATACCGATATTTATACATATATACTTAGACACACACTAGAATTTATATTCTTATTATTTATATATAGCTTCATATTAAACACCTACCTTGACGCACACGCTGAATAAAACTGTCACTCAGTATGACTTTTTATGATTTTCTAAAACGAAACCAAATCAAGAACGAAACTAAAGGAGAAACAAAGACACTAAACAGCAGGAAAGAAATATTCACAATGACAAAGAATTGTAATAAAAAAACACTGAAAAAAAAGCACAATTTAGTTTGCCTACACACATTTATGACCAAACTGGGAGCTGCTGGCATCCAAATAGGGCAACCAGCTATACATTCGTAGCTATCATAACAACAACAATGAAAACAACAACATCCGTCACAACAACAACAGAGCTTAGACGCGTATTAGCAATGAAGAGGTTAAAGCTTAAGTCGACTGCATTAAAAAAAAAGAAAAACAAAAAATGCTTGAAATAAATTATAAGGTACTACAAAAAACAACAATCGCATATTTAGTATATGAAAAAAAATAATCATTCATCATTCATTCAATGGCAAGAAGTAAAAACAAAACAAAACAAATAAAAAACAGTAGCAACACTGTTAAAATTTTGTGGCTACCATAAAGTCACAACTTCATAAAAGTAATGTTTTATGCATGTGTTGTTACTGTTGTTGTTGCTGTTTTTATTATTTTTCGCTCGCTGTTCCTATTCTATTTGGTTGGTGTGCGTGTGTTAGTTGTACTTCTGTTGTTAGTTGTACAAGTATCTTCAATAATTTATTATTAAAATCGGTTAAATAAACACGTGTAACACCCACCACCCACCATCGACTGAAAAACAAACAAGTACACAAACAGTAAAAGCGACACAGAGGAGAGATAGAGAGACAGACAAAGCCATAGATACACTGAGGAACACAGACAGAGTGGCACAGAAACTAATGTGCACCACCTACTCACCTTTTAATAAACCGATACTAACGCCCTCTGTTTGTTGTTGTGTTAATTAATCGTCGTCGACGTTGTCTTCGCTGTCGTTGTCTTGGCTGTCCTTGTTTTCGCCGTCGTTTGTTTGTCGCTGAATTGAGCTTGACTTGATTAAATAATACAATAACAATAACTAATATGTTTAATTACAAAAAATCAACCAAGAAATCAATTGTAACAAAGTCAACAACGATGGGCTGACAGTGACTGTGACAGTGACAGGAGTATTGTAAATATTTATAATGATATTAACATCTAATTTAATTTAAATAGTTTTTATTTAATTTTATTTTAAATTGAGGGCTATTTGTTTATATACAATCGTTACATACATATCTGTACATACATGTACATCGAAATCACGGAATATATTAATTGTTCCTTCTATTATAATTGCCTATAATAGAGCCGATAAAATTACTAAATTTGCATAAACAATAATCGTTAATAGGAAAGGATTTCTTCATTATTGAAACAAGAAAAAAGAAACAAGCTAAACTAAGAAAAACAAACTAGAAAGTGATGTAATACATTTGTATTTCTAAATGAAAAGTTTTATCTTTTCAAATCTCTATATACAATACATTCCATATGACGTCAGTTTTAAAGTATTTTTACACTTGCATTAAAACTCGATTGTTTTGAATGTTGTCGTGCAATTAATTTCACACTACAAATGATGTGTCGAGTCTAAACTTCTCGGAACTTTAATAAACTCTTTTATGTAAATGCTATATTATGTGTGTGACAAATCGATAGACTGTCAGTTAAAGAAAACCACAAGACCGAGAAAAATTAATTCACAAACAATTTTTTATGTGCAAACAAACGTAGATTAAATCTGCCAACTTTCACGAATGAGGTAAATTAGGTGTTGTGGGTGACGTGGGTGGTGTATGGGCGAGTAGTATCATGGGGATTGACTGAATGCTTGATGAAGTGAGGAATGTACGGTTGAGATCATTTTGAGTATTTAGTTATATTATAATAAATGCAGCTCATTGAATTCAAAAGATCAAGTCTTTATATTCTATATAAAATAATAATAACAATAATAATAAAAATAGTGATAATGACAGCAGCCGTAGCAGTAGATTTTAACCGCTTCAAGGGCTTGATAAAATATCCGAAGATACTCGAGCATTGCAAACATGATAAATACCCGAATCATGAAAATAATAATCTCGTAGACAAGACGATATCAGTCGCTGTCCTGAAGAGTTGAACCATATATATTCTTATTCTATAAACCATATGCTTTCGTATCTCAACTAAATACCACTAAAACCAAAGTTATTATTATTATTATTAGTATAGAGAAAACGTGCAATCGATTTAAAGTAGACAACAAAACAAACAACAAAATACTAGTGATTGTTTTTTTCTTAATATATTTTATTAATGCAAACCTCGGTTAACTACTCACTAGAAATTAATTAATTCATTCACTCAAATCTTATGCTTGAAGTTTAGCATGACAAGAATTTTGATATATCAATTAATAAAACGCTCTGAACATATAAAGTCAACAGAAAAAGTACCATAAAAAAAAATTACGAATAAACTACTAAACAAATAAGAAAAAAAGAATGAAGTAAAAAATAAAGAATAATAATATTTTTAATAAAATAATAAAAAACTAAGCGAAAAGAAATCAAATGAATTTAATGAAAGAAATAAAATAATAAAATGTTAAAAATGAAATAAAATAGAGAATTAAAATAATGAATTGAAATAATGAAATAAAATAGAGAATAAAAATCATTAAATAAAATAAATTATATTAATAAAAAATTAATACAAAATTATTAAAAAAAATAATTTAAAAAAATGTTACACAATAATAAATCAAATTATATAAAATAAAATAATAGCATACAATAATGATATAAAATAAAAAAATTTTAATAAGTATACAACGATGTAAAATTGTTTTAATAATAAAAAATAAGAAATTAATTAAGCTAGCAAATTGCTTCAATCTTGGTTTTTAGTTAGGTTTTCGTTTTTATTTTGTCACAATTTATTGCACTAATTTGTTTTAATGGATTCAATATCGTAACAAATACACACACACCTACATACATATATTTATTTATTCATGTACGCCCGTCGGTGAAAAATTTATTAATTAAAATATATTTATTTTCATTAAATTCTGAATTTAATAGAGTAGAAACAAATCTTTTTATTAATAAATTCTAAATGCATTCAAAATAAATGAGAACTAATTGAAAAATACATTGTTTACAGAAATGAAAAATAAAAAAAAGATATTAATAAAAATAAATAAAAATATTAAGACAAATTAATAAGTCGACCAAGAAAAAAAAAAAAGTAAATACACCAGAGATATGAGAACTGCACATTTTTAATTAAAAAGAATATTATATGAATATATAGCATTTTCCTTCTTTTTATCGCACATCTGAATGTTTCACAAATTTATTATTATAATAATAATAAAAATATTATTTATCTATTTATTTATAGAAATCGCCCGCGTTCGTGCATCGCTTTTCCAAATAAATGGCGTCAAGAAGGAGCCACTCATGTTGCCGGAGCCCGAAGGCGCCCCCGTATCATTAAATGAAAAAGTCTACGTGCCAGTGCGGGAGCATCCAGATGTAAGTAATTAAAAATCACTTAAGTACCAGTATAAGAAGGGTATATTTAGCTCAAATAGTCAATTATAAGCAGAGAAGTCTATCGAGGTAGGCTTAAGGCAGCGCCGCTGCAATGCGGAAATAATATTATATTTTATTTACATAAAAAAGCGAAAAAAACATAGAATATATGTATATCTACGTGCTTCTTGTGCTGACCCGATTTCAAGAAGCTGCAGGAAGATACGAGTATAGTGTATATGTACATATGTGAGTATGTATATTAGTATCTAAGAAAAGGTTTACAAATATTTTCGTATTTCTTGTTGTCTCTCAGATGTATAAAAACGAGTTCATCGTATAAATTATTTAATTATTTTTTTAGAACTCTATTTCAAATATTTTGAAACTATTTTGATTTCATAAATAAGTCGAAAAATCTTAAAGAAAATGTGTTTCTTCATCTTCATCTTATCTTCTGGAATCTTTTCTCTTAGAATAATCTTAGACATAGAAAACTAAACTAAAACTTTAAACTTTCGAACAGCATAATCGAAATATTAATGATCTGAACCAAGAAAAAACTTGTGATTATTTGTCTCATGTAAAATCAAATGTTAAGTTTTCTTTCATAGCTATTTATCATACAATGAAATAAAATTAAACAAGACTAACAAAACATTCGTCTAAGAATCTTCATTTCCACCTTCTCTCTCCGGAGTACGTTTCAACTTTGAGTCACATGGGCGAATGTTTGTTTAATGCATCACCATTACGTAATTTCTACTTCATTTACTACCGTAAATAAGTACTATATAGTATGTACGTGTACAAAAGTTAATGTTATTTTGCTGTTCGTGTTGCTGCTGAGGTAAAGCCATTAAATAAATACTACTATAATAATTAGCCAGAGCTTTAAAGCGTAACTTGGATACAGATATATTGGCTTTAGTCATAATTTAAATGGTTTCCATTTCTAACACCTTTTATCATATATCATTCATCAACTGATATCGACGATGTCTTGTAGTTACTTCTGCGGACGAGTATGTTTCAGTTAATCGTACGTTTTTGCAACATAAGCTGCAATTAGCAATTAGCAGCGATCGTCAAATCATATTCAACGTAGCTGTCAATATGGTGACAGACAGAGAATCTTAGTCTGAAGATAAAAGCGTTTTAAATACAAGCAAATAAAACGTAAATATGTATGTACTGTAGTAAAAATTATTATCATAAAAATTACACTACAAAAACATCTTTATTTTCCAAATGAATTATAATGAATTATTTCAAATATGTATGTATTACGTAATGTTCGCCATTACCTAAAATTCGTAGTTCATCATTCATCACTCTCACTTTTTTGTTTGTAGTTTAATTTTATTGCATTGCATTCGACTGACTGACTGACTTCCTTCCCTCCCTGTACATTTGAGTGCATTTCATTAGGCTTTCAAAATCGTTTCTTATTTTATTCTTAGTTACTGTGTTATTGTACGAGTATTTCTTTTTTTCGATTCTCTGAATGGCCCGTTACAAACCTAAACATTAGCTCCGTACAAATAAATCACTTCCCAAAGACAATATACTGCTCTTAAGAATCTCTTCAGAAGTGATCACAGTAGGTCGATCTTCATGCATACCAGAGGGTGTAGAATAAAATAGTGTGCATTGTATTGTATTTTAATGTACTGCATAATATTACGTAACCAACGCAGTAGAGCAGCAACATCGGAGTCTAAAAGGCACACCTCGAAAATGATTTCCGGCGTGAGCTAAAAACTCATCGAGCTTCATTGAACAGCGTCCATATCTGTTTAATAATATCTCTATTCACTCGCACTTAATATCCATCTAAAGTTATGTATGTCACTTTTAATTAGCGGAAATTGTTTTTAAAGAAAAAACTAATCTAACATACAATACTCGTATATAGTAAATATTTCTATTTCGAAATCGATGTGAGTAAAGTTTTAAGATTTTATATGTCAAACAAGCGATCAATCGGCCAATCCTAGTTTTGTTATTATTCCTTTAATAAGTAATTTAATTGTTCATAAATATAATTGCCTATAATTACAATAGTTCATGTCTTAATATTTTTTATTAGAAATGGGAGTAATGATGATGCTAAAGTAGATTAGTAGACGATTATATAGAAAGTAGATACAAGTAAATCATATTTACTATAGGTACAAGTATATACGAATAGATACAGATAAATACAAGATACAGTAGGTGTGACGTGTAAATAGAAGTAGATGCAAGTGGATACGAGTAGATAGAACTAGATAAGTATACATAGATACAACTAATCACGATTAGATACTAGTAGATGGGCGATATGATTAGATACAATTACATACGAGTAGATACACGTAGATTTTCCTATGTATTTATTTAATAATTCAACTAAGCTTAAATACTATACCTATGTATATAAAATTTAAATGACAAAGTAGTGTTTACTGATTCATTAGATATTTTAGAATTTTAATTCTATGCGTTAGATAGATGCAAGTAGATAGAATATTAATGCACCATATGTCACTCGTATTTTTATACAAACTTTATAAATCTTCAGCTTACAACACAACAAAGTGATTGATTATTAAATTTCAAATTAAGCTTTAGATATATGCATCATCATCATCATCATCAGTAAGTCAAGAAGCAAAATTAAACAACTAATATTGACAATATACGAGTATACATATATCAATGAGTATATAATTTTTAATTTGTATATTTTTTGAAATCACCAAAATTTTGTTTTATGATTATTTCTGTTTTATTACTTGGCCATATTTTTTTATGTCTCAAATGGATGACCCACATCAATGCGGCTGGCGAATTTGTTGGTAGGTTGGTTGTTGAATTCAAATGCTTTAAACATTATCATTCGTTGCGTGTCGGAATTTCAATATCAGTAAAAATCATAATAGTAATAATAACAAAAAAACCAGCTAACTAACTAAAGAGCATGCTAAAATTGCAAACAGATGGCATCGCTGCTGCTAAATAATAGAATGATGTGTTCGTGTCGATGCCAAACGGTGTTGCGTTGCTGTGTTGTTGTGTTGCTGTTTTTTGCATATTTTCAGTGTCTGTGTCACAGTGTGAGAAATTTTAAGAGTGCTTTTTTAGACACATTTTAGACGCATATAAAATAAAGTTAAACCATAAAAAAAGATGTCTGTAATACAATTACACAAAACGAATTAAAATACTTTTTGGAATTAACTATTCTCTACAAACCTACCTGAATATATTTTGTATCGCATCTACTTGTATCTACTGTTATCTCATTGTGTCTCCGATTTGTATCTACATAATTTTAATTTTTACAAACAACGTTTACAATTTTATATTAAAATTATATCATTCAATGATTAAAATGAATGATATTCTATTTTATTTGTATTTTTTCATAATTCCATCTATAATTGAATTTATTTCATTTATATTTACTCATTATTTTCGATTTATATTTTTCATTTTCATTATAATATGATTTTCTCATCCACTCATTTCGATAGAATTTATTTAAGAAACCTTAATAATTTCAATCATTTTGAAATACTCGCGCCATCCCACCTCCTCACCAATCGACCTCAACACCTTTCAATTCATATTATAATACAAAAAAACTCTTTCATTCCCATATATTTTTCAACACTTCATTTTTTGGACTATAATAAAAAACCAAAAATAATAAAATCCTATTTGAATCAAAGAACATTCATACATAAAAAAAATAAATCAAAAAAGAAGTCTGCTTCAGAAATCTTTTAAAGTATACAAGAAACTACAAAATCTTTGCAAAGAAATGTCAAAATTAAATCATGATTTTCCGGTGCTTCAAAAATAAATTAAGAAAAAAAGGAAATAGACAAATAAAAACAAAAATAGAGCAAAATAGAGAAGGAATCAAATCAAAGTGAGAATTTAATTAAAATTTTTCTAAATTTAAAATTAATTTGATTTATATTATGAATCACCGTAAATTGAGGTGTTTTAAAAGCAATACAAAAAAAGTTGAAAAAATAATCAAGAAAGTAAAATTACAAAAAGACAAACAAACAACAAAAACACCAACCATGATTAAAGAAGTTTTAAGACAAAATAAAATAAGTTTAAAAAAAATAATGAGTTCCAAAAATGAGAAATTTTTGACACAGAAGAGAAAAATTTTAGTGCAGGTGTTTGTTTTCATGCATCTTTTTTGAATGTTGAGAGAGCGAGATTCGTTGAAAGAGAGGGAGAATAAGAGATGGAAAGTGCGAAAATAGACGGTGCAAATGAATCTGCATAATTTTGTCATCTTTCACACACAAAATTTTTGGGTGTCCTTTTAAATTTGAACAATTCAAGTGACATTTTTATGGTTGTCATTTATTATTTCTTCAAGTATTCAAGTGATATAAAAATTGTTGATGCATCATGAATGAAAACAATAACAAAATACATAAGAACTAAATGATTTTATTAAATTTTTAACATACACATACACCTGATTAATATACAAATTAATATTAGTAATAATATAATTTAGTTTAAATTTCGTGACAAATACATTATTATTAATCCTCATACGTCCTCAGTTTGTATGAGTTTTCGAAATTCACGTTACTCATCGTGGGCTAGATAAAATAAATGAGCTCATTTATTTAATTACTTATTTTTCGGTGGAATGTTTTCATTATATTTAGATTATAATATTTACACGATTTTCTAAATATTTGTGATCATATTATTGCAAAGAATTCGAAAAGAAAATCCATTCGAAAAGCCAGTCAGTCGATGAATCGCACTAGATTCCTGAAATACTAAATATTGAGGTGAATATTGAACCGAATAATGAACGACATTCGGAACTAAATACTAATCGAAAAATTGAACTAAATTTTAGGCAACTAGAAACACTGATATTCTTAGTCTAGCAGAAGCCTTAATACACTACCGTTATTTCCTGATTGGTGTATAGAAAAGTGGGCGGGAAACGTGCACACCCACCTTTGAATACGTCTGAGTCATAAATACTGAAGTAAGTATTTAAGTAAGTAAAGTAAGTCTCGAAATGGATACTGAAGCGAATACTAAAGCATGAAGTATACTAGAGAATACTATTAAATTCAACATTTGAATACTTAAAGAAATAAGCAACTTTATATTGAATTAAATACTGTTATAAATATTGTACCAATTGAACTAAATACAGAAATGAATAACATATTGATTACTGATGCAAAATCATTCAATTTGAAATCGAAATATCGAATAGAATAAACGAACTGACCTGATATCTCATTTGTTGTTTGCCGAAGCGAAGTTTTATTCGTTTGTTCGTTGATCTAAGATGATTTACAAGTAACACGTCTGTATAGAGCAGAGATGGATATCGGCGCAGATGCCATATGGTCGGCTTTGATGGTTGTGACATCATCATCATCATTGTCCGCATCATCATCATCCTCATCCTCATCATCATCAGTATTTGATTATATTGAGTAACTCGAGTGGCCGTCAGATTTGCGAAGGGGCGTTTGGCATTTGAATGTATCTGTTGAATTCATTTGGATGCACACAATATTTTTGTTGTTGTGTTTTCGATTTTATAATTTGATAAAGTGGTTCAAAACATTTTAGAACAATGATTCAAAACATTTTAGAACAATGATTCATCGAAATAAAAACACACTTGATGAGGGAATTTCTTCACTTTAATCGAGACAACTTAACTGTGGAGAATATACGAGAATGTAGAATGTACTCATATTCTGATATGTAGAATATAGATGATTCCTTTCTGTTTATTGTATAGAATAGAATCTCGGTCTATATCTATGTATGTATAGTATATGTATTAAACAGTTGAATCTTTTTAAATAGAATCGGAATTTTTATAGAATCTGGAGTCAGAAGCCTTTCGTGATAATTATGGAGTGTGAATGCTATCTTATTTGTATCTTAGCTTGATTTCTAGAATCTGGATTCCATCAGATTTGTAAATTGTACGAATGAAGTATCTACTACTAAATTAAATGTACTACATAGTGATAATTTAGAATCTGTTCATTTACATGCTTAATAAAAATTACAAAAGAAATCGAAATTGTAAACAATTTATAGATATTGAGGTATACTTGTATACGATATGATAATATTTACACAGGCCACTCGAAATTTATTTAATGGATGTGAGTATAAAGAAGTATAGTAGGTAGTATCTTAAAGAGGTAAACAAATCACAAAGGTAACAACTACAATACAACAAAACTATAGTAAAACAAAAGCAAACCAATCAGCAAACAAGATCAATAATATTGATAAAGCTACTTGTACTCGTACTTAAAAAATTAGTAGTTGTTGTTGACTTAGAGTCAACAAAAAACTTCCTTCACTATCTCTCTCTTATGCCCACCATTCCATACTCCGACACCCAGCACCCCTCCTTCCGCCCCTTTCACACCCACGCTTGTGTCTACAACAGTTGTAATTATAAAATGTTTTTTTAAGATATTGCTTTTTTTTAACTTTGATATATCTACATATGTATGTTAAGTTGTTGTTGTTTTAGCTTTACTATTGTGTATGGTGTTGTTGAAATATCAGAAATGAGATAAGAACCGTTAGAACCAGTGTAAAACTTTTACGAATAATCTTTGAATATACTCAAAATAAATGCAATAAATAGAATAATGATAATAAATTGAGGAAATCGTTATATTAACAATAAAAAAACCATAAACATCTCTTAACTAAATATTTATTTTATTTAGAATCGAAATAATAATTGTTACACACATTTGAAGAGTGTATTAAAAATTAAATCAAGTACTTAATTGAACTCCGTCAATTAAACTCTCAAGTGTTCAATTAAAACTTTAAAACTTACAGCGGTTTAAAAAAATATCGAAGAGTTTTGTAAAAAAAACACCCGCTGGCCACGAATTCCGAAGTTTGAAAAAGAATCGATATCGGAGAGAAAATAAAAGGAGAAATATATGTAAAATACTAAAAAACTATACGATTCATGAATTGAGTAATACGATGACAAGTGAAGTGATCTGATGTGTAATTCTTTCGTCTGTTTAAATTCAAGAAAATGTACTTGAACAATCTATTATTAATAATAATAATAATAGTAAAAACAAATCAATGGTTAAATTTAACTGCTGCAAATTTTAATGCCTTCACATAACTCTGTCATATTTTAATGCAGCAAATAAAAATTATTGACTAATAATCAACTTAGTTTGACTTAATTAGCTCTTCGAGTGGTTGTTGTTGTTCATACTTTGTTTAACTAAACGTTTAACATGCTGCATGGTTCTTTTGTCAGGTCACTTTAATTTTAGTAATTTTAGTCATAATATTTAGAACATTAAAATAGACTATGCTTTGGTTAAATTTTTGTTGATGTTGTTATTGGTTTTTAGTGGCCAACGCAAAGAAAATCTCATAACTTTTCAAATTATTCTCATCAAGTAGTTTAAGAATGTAAAATGCTTTAATGTCCTTCTAATTTTCGTGTAGAAAAGAATCTTTTCTGGTGTTCGAAAAAAGCGAGAGGATGTGTAAAGAATATATTGTACATAGAATGGATATAGAGGCATAGACCAATAGAGATATCTAAAGATGTATACAGACGTGGAGGCATAAAGCACTTATAATGAGCAACCGAACGATTTTTGTTAAAATCGCTTTTGCTGCTGCCCCTTGCTGCTGCCCGCTACAATCTATTAAATTCAAAAATAAATAAAAATGCTTTGTATACTTTTATTGAATACTTGAGCCAGTTTCAAAAGAATTCGTGACTAAAATTAACTTTATGTCTTCAAATGAATGAATGAATGCAGTTAAATATTTTTATTTACTTAGTGTTTAGCTAATTAGTTAGTACTATTGTGTGGTTAATGTTAGTGCTTTTAACCTAAAGTCGTCAAATGATTTCATGAGACTTTTTGTCATCAGTTTTCTTTTAAAATGATTCTTTTCGAAAAGATATTAAATAAATAAAGTAATAGTGAGCTGAAGCTAAATTTAAAAGCTTCGATTTTGTAATCTTTTTTTATCCTCAGTATTATAGGATCTCATGTTTAAAATGCCTTTAAAAAAATGGAAAAAGCGATTACTAATTTTTTCATAATATACTTACTCATATTATTTAATATACTTATATACATAGACAGATATCTGTGATACAAGTATTGTACAATAAATTATATAATTGACTATAACTAAACAAAATTAAGTATCCAAGATAAATCATATTTATTATTATTAATTCATATGTTTTCATAAGCTGTCTATTATTAGAAATTTATAACTAAATATCTTAATATTGAGTCAAAGCTATCATATAACATGTTGTATGTACCGTATGTCTGTATTTTTTTAGAGGTTACTTGCATCTATCCAGATACTTTCAAA
Source organism: Myopa testacea (assembly GCA_949629155.1). Classification (NCBI taxonomy): domain Eukaryota; kingdom Metazoa; phylum Arthropoda; class Insecta; order Diptera; family Conopidae; genus Myopa; species Myopa testacea. Next base: position 64,991,323 of record OX451345.1, read on the forward strand.
TCATGCATACCTAATAATTTCAAATAATTATAGAAAACGATTACAGACGATTTTGCCAGCTTAACGATTTTAAGACTAGTAGCTGAATAGAAATCTTATGAATGTTCGAACTCAGGTCGAACACAAATCGAATTTAATTCGACCAACCAACAACAATAAAATCATTAAAGCAGATGTGCATACTATTTGACATTTGATTATTATTATTATTATTTGTTATCTTCTATGTTGCTGTCAAAATTACACATCGACATCACGTCACGTCGACATGAAGATGTGATAAAATAAATAAATATTATGTGCATATGTATATGTATGTATTTATTTATACATGACCAGCGATTAGTTTTAATTTGTCAAAAATAATTAACAGTACGTTCATTGATTCGTAATTAATTCGTACCGCGATGTACATACATTTATTATACGATATATGCATTTAATTAAATTGGTTCTGCTTACTTACTTTCAGACGATTTTATTTACTTCTTATATTTGTGCTTAGTTTTAATTTCTATTCCTATTCTAAATTCTATTCTGGTTCTTGCAGTTTAATCATCACTCTTCGTATTTGGAGGAGATTTGTTAGTTTTTGCTTTATTATCATTTTTTGCCGACTTTTATTTACTAGATTGAATCGAATATTAATTTAGAAATTTTCTCTAATTTTTTTGAACATTTCATTAGATTTCCATCACAATTAAGTCAATTATTTTAACACAAATTTATAAAGAAAAATTGCTTATTTTTCCAAACGTATTTTTGGAATTCATGTACTTGTTAGTTTTTGAAAATTTGACTATATTTTATTATTTTTCTAAAGTTGACATTTGATGCAATTTGTGAAGTTTGTTTTTTTTTATTGTTTATTAGTTCTCTGTTTTTGTTTTAATAGACGTTTGTTTTAATTAACCTTGAGAGCCTGTGAATCATTTGTACAGTGATTTGTTCTTTTTTGTGTTCTCAAATTTGTTTTCGTAGGTGTGTTTTTTGTTTTGTACCCAATACGAGTAAAAAAATTACTCAAATAAATTTACAATTGATATACAGTGCACTAGCGATAATCTCAACACTTTTCAATTAATACAAACTAATCGAGAGATTAATACAAACAAACTAATAGAGAAAAGCTCTATAATGTGCATCAAGTTAAGTGTGGCTACGTCCAGTTTGGAACAGTTACCTCTATCATTTATCTTGAAATCTTGATCGCAAAACACAGTGAACATCAAATAAGGTGAACAGCAATTCTTTCCATTGTCTATTCTAAACGGTGAACATGAAATCGCATAACCGTAAACACCCTACATTTTTATTAGTTCACTGTTTCGTGAGTGCACTGTATAAATAAACGTATTCTCAACACTAAAACTAAATGATTCTATACTAAATCTAGAGTGTCCTTAAATGCAAATGAAGTCAAATTAGTTTCAGCAGAGTTGTGTTTCATAATTAACAGTGTGAAAATATACATATGTACATCTTTATATACAGACATATAGTATACCTATACATACACATGTACTATGAAAGTACATCTGTTGTTTTTGCGTTTGTTTTCGATGTCTGTTGTTTTTATAGTACCTTTCGTTGGTATAATTTTTTTAATGGCGACACCCACCCACGATGTCGTTGATGCTGTTGTCGCTGAAGCTGTGAAATGATTATTCCATCGATTGCACTCATGTCTCATGTTGAGATCACGTGGGTGATGTGGTCGAATTACTCAGCCGACAACAGCGGACTACAACAAGTGTGTGTGAAGCAATAGAATAACATCAATTAAATTATTTAATAAAAGCACAAACAAAAGTAACGAGAAAAACCGACACGACGGCTTTCAGTGATTGAAACTTTTCTATCGACATTCTCTCTCTCACCCTCTCTCTCTCTCTGTCACCCTCTCTCTCTCTCTGTCACCCTCTCTCTCTCTCTGTCACCCTCTCTCTCACCCTATCTCTCTCTCTCTCTCACCCTATCTCTCTCTCTCACCCTATCTCTCTCTCTCTCTCTCTCTCTCTCTCTCTCTCTCTCTCTCTCTCACCCTCTCTCTCTCTCTCTGTCACCCTCTCTCTTACCCTCTCTTTCTCTCTGTCACCCTCTCTCTCACCCTCTCTCTCTCACCCTCTCTCTCTCTCTCTCTCACTCTCTCACCCTATCTCTCTCTCTCTCTCTCTCACTCTCTCACCCTATCTCTCTCTCTCTCACACCCTATCTCTCTCTCTCTCTCTCACCCTATCTCTCTCTCTCTCTCACCCTATCTCTCTCTCTCTCTCACCCTATCTCTCTCTCTCTCTCACCCTATCTCTCTCTCTCTCACCCTATCTCTCTCTCTCTCTCACCCTATCTCTCTCTCTCACCCTCTCTCTCTCTCTCTCTCTCTCTCTCTCTCTCTCACCCTCTCTCTCTCTCTGTCACCCTCTCTCTCTCTCTGTCACCCTCTCTCTCTCTCTGTCACCCTCTCTCTCACCCTCTCTCTCACTCTCTCACCCTATCTCTCTCTCTCTCTCACCCTATCTCTCTCTCTCACCCTATCTCTCTCTCACCCTATCTCTCTCTCTCTCTCACCCTATCTCTCTCTCACTCTATCTCTCTCTCTCTCTCACCCTCTCTCTCTCTCTCTCTCACCCTCTCTCTCTCTCTCTCTCACCCTCTATCTCTCTCACCCTCTCTCTCAAATAAGCAAAAATACACAAAAATACAAAAAATAAGCTACATACACAACGCAACTTCAAATTTAAATGCTAAATTCAAAAATGTAGCGCAATATTTGTACGCACCTATTTTCAACATTCTTTACCACTCTTCGTCTCGTCTTTGTTGTTGTACCTGATGGATCATTACTTCTGTCTTCGGGCAGTCATTCGAATAAAAAAATGTGCTTAAAATTTGATAAAAATAATTGATTGGCATTTTTAATTCATTATACCCTAATTTGAACCATTATTAAACTGCATATGCAATAATAATCATACGCATATTCAGTTTTCTTCTATGTTAGCTTATGATTGTTCAACATCGACATTTTTAAATATAGAACCTGATTGATTGCCAAGTTTTGAGATTTCAGTTGAACTCAATTAAACGCTTGATAAATGTTTTCAATTAAAGTTGAAGCAAATGCAGTTGATCACCCGATCAACGACAATGAAAACAAGTATGTAAAAAATATAAAAAAAAATTGAGAGAAATTTTTGCAAAATGAGGCAAGCTTGATAAAATGTTGTTTTCCATTAAGGCATGGCAACTCTGTTCAAGTTGCACACAAATTGAGTTGGTTATGTTCAAGCCACAAACACAAACCCCCCCTCCCCCTCACACACCAACACATACATGTTTATCATTCGCTCTGTTAGTGCGGCTTAAACTGAGTGAATTTCGCAGTCAAAGGTTAATCGTCAGACATCTTTATTTACATCATGATTATTATCCTCATCGTCATCTAAATCATTAACTTTATTATCATTATCGTTGTTTTCATTATTATTTTCCTCAGCTTTATCATCATTATCATCACCATCTTCACCCCCATCTCCATTACCATTTTCATCTGCTCCATCTCCATCATCCTCATCATCTCTCCAGTATCGCTGTCGTCATCAGTGGCTATTAAAATAATTATCACTAGTGCCAATGTTTTTCGCTATGATTTTGTTGCTCGTTGATTGGTTAATCGTGTCAAAATAAGGCGTGTGGCCGCAGGAGTTTTCCCATCAAACACACACACAGCATTTGTATTTATTTCTTACACTCTCATGATTCTCTCAACCAACAACATGTATGAATTGATAAAGCTAAAATAAAGAATCACAAGCAATCAATCACAAAACTCGTGCGCTTTGTAACTGATATTTTTCGGTTCTATTTGAAGCAATCTCAATGAGATTCTATTTGAAGCAATGACTCTAAAGTTGACGCTGCCTATAATCTAGGTTTGGTCATTTTTTTATATGATTTACCTTGAATATGAGTTGAGTTTTCTTTAACAACGATTCATTCATCTTTTTTAAAACAAATGACCTGCTAATTTTAATTAAGTTTAGTTTTACTTGAGTTCAATGATAAACAACATCAGTGTCATTATCCTGAAATTCATATAAATTAAAGTATTTTTGAAAATTATTGTATTAAATTCATAATTTTTTATCAATTACATTATAATTAATGTCAGGGTTATATATGTACATATGTATATGTACTTGTTCCATATAAGTACTCGTTGTTATACTCGTAGTAGTCTTCTTTATATATTTTAGTATACTTGTTGTACTTGTACAATTAATTTTATTGATTTTAATTTCTGTTTCTATTTTTTCCCATTTCAGTTCAACTTTGTTGGAAGAATTTTGGGTCCACGCGGAATGACAGCGAAGCAATTAGAACAAGAGACTGGATGTAAAATAATGGTTCGGGGAAAAGGTTCGATGAGGGACAAAAAGAAGGTGAGTGAGGAGTGTAACTTCCAATGCATTACTTTTTAAACAACTTTCGATTGAACAAGATGGGGACTTCGGAAACCAGATAAAAGACTTGTGAAATTGTCTTCATACAAATGTTAATGTTAATGAAAAAGCTACACTGTAAAAAATACGATAGCGCATGTCCACGAATAGCAGGAGAAGAAGGTGGTGGAGAATGATGATGATGATGATGACGAGGAGGAGGAGGAGGATTCACTATACAAATAGCAATACAATACAAAATACAAATAGCAACAATTAAGTAATGAGTCGTGTAATAATAGCTAAAGTGCAAATCATCGCGTCCATCTTCTGCCGAAAATAAGAATTGGTTGCCGTTGCTGCCTGATGTTGATGTTTATATTTTGTACCAACTTCTTGTGCCATAATTAATTTGCCTTCAACCACAAATTTCCTTCTTTCTTCTTCTCTTTTCCTTTTCTTTCTTCCTTTTTTTCCTTTGGGTATACTATTGTATATAAATATTTACAGGTTACCAAAACATTGTTGCTATTAGTTATAGTTTTCTGCATGATTTCGAAGTCTGTCTCTATTTTTATGATTGTAACGTCTATAAAACATGACGTTTCTTCTATTTTTTCAGTTTTTTAAGTCTTCAATTTACACATTTTTATTTCATATTTTTTACAATGATTTTTATATAGTTCTCTATATTGTCTATGTTGTTTTTATCGTTGTTGTTGTTTTTGTTGTGTGCATCTCCTTTGTCTCACGATCGTTTTTTCAAATCCTCCCCTCCCCCACGTCTCTTCGATTGTTCCACAAACATGATGCGAATGCGATGAATGTTTTAATTTTAACTTGGCAACTTTTTCACTTTTGCGGCCGCTGCATACGATGCGATCTTTTAATTAAGTAATTAATTGTTCATTTCGTTGTTCTTTTAAAACTCAGCAGATATTAAATCGTTCACTAAGGTTTTTTTTAGCACAAGCGTAGGTGGGTCAGCTATAAAGTAAAAAAAGTAGGCAATGTAAAAAAATTGTTCTTCTGTTGTTCTTCTTCATCATTTTTTGCTCTTCTTTTTATTCCTGGTGTTGTTGTTTTGGGTATATGTAAATTTTTATGTATATTTTCAAAATAATGCGATGCGTTGACAATGAGTCCGAAACAAGAAGTTTTTCCACCCGAACAGTGATACAGTGATTGAATGGGTACATGAAATTGTTGATGGATTTTTCTTGTGGTGTGGGTGGATGAGGGGGTGAAGACAAGAGACGGAGAGGGATGAGGTAAAGCGAAGTTTTGCAATGAGTTTTAATATATGTTTAGGAAGTGGAAATAAATAAATCAATTCATTCAATCAGTTTATTTTTATTTTATTTTATATAATAATTCTTTTTTTATTTAATTTTATTTAATTTTTATTTCTTTTCTATTTTATTTTATTTCTCTTCTTTGTTTTTTTTTTATTTTATTTAATTTTTTCCTTTCTATTATTTATTAATTTTATTTTATATGACTTTATATAATTTTTTTATATTATTTAATTTAATTTTATTTTATTTAATTCTATATCATTTCTATTTTATTTTATTTCTTTCTTTTTTTTTCTTTTATTTTCTTTTCTTTTATTTTATTTAATTTTTATTTTATTTGATTTAATTTTATTTCATTTTGATTTTAAATTATTTCGTTTTATTTCTATTTTCTTTTCTTTTATTTTATTTTATCTGAAGGCATTTAATTTAATTTTATTTTATTTAATTTTTATTTTATTTTATTTTGTTTGATTTATTCAATTTCGATTCTCTCTTATTTTGTTGTATTTCAATGCATTTAATTACATTTTATTTCAATTAATTTAATTTTTTTTAAATTCTATTGTAGTTTATTTAATTTTATTTCAATGGTTTTGATTTAGTTTAAATTCACGTTATTTTATTCTTATTTTTATTTACTTTAATTTTATTTGAAATTTTTTTATTTTTTATTTTATAATGTAACCTGTAAATGAGTCATTGATTCTTCATTGTATATGAATTTGTGTTTTCGATTTTTTTTCTATTCATTTGGCGAAACGAAGTACTTAAACCGAATGAGTACTTAAAAGAAAGTACCTCTTCCTGTGCGTTGTTGGTATTGTTATTGTTGTGTTGTTGTTGTTGTTGTTGTTGTTGTTGTTGCTGTTGCTGACAAATATGCTGGCACCATAAAAGTAATGCCATAAAACAGAGAAGTTGAAATTATATTTGACATTTTCTGCTGCTGCACTTTTTATTTTAGCTGCGTTTTAATTTCGCTGTATTGTTTTCAACGGGTCTTTAAACAATTGTATACGTTTGTACAAATGTACATAGCTAAGAAGTATGAATGTAAGTGGGTTTGTATGTCTGGATGTGTGTCTGTTTGCCAGTGGAATATACTGTGCCTTTGTTGTTGGTACCTTTTGTTCCTTTTGTTGTTCACTTTGATGTCTTATTTACTTGTTTTTTCCTTCTGTGTTCGTAGTGAAAGTTGTTGGCAACAAATAATAAAAAACAAACAGCCTACAATCAAAGTTAGTGCATTTAAAACCGTTTTTCTTGATCCCTTTGACGAAAATATCATATATACCACGAACGAAGTTGATTTTAATGCCAATTTTTGTTTGGAATTGGATTCAAAATTAATCATTATAAGTTAAACATTTCTTAAACTATTTCTTTTCTTTCTCTGTCTCTCCTACTCACTCTCTATCTCTCCATCTCTCTCTCTCTCCCTCCAACTCTCTCTCCCTTCACTTCCATTTCTTTCACACTCAATCAAGCTCACGTTCTAATGAAATATGAAATCCATAAAGTTGCTTATTCAGATTTTTCTTAATATGGAAGACATTTTTTTGTGGTATTGAATAGACTGCAGAAAGCTACAAAGAAAAAAGTGAACATTTATACATAAAGTATTACTGTCACTTACCCTTAAAAGAGTAGGCGTGGTACTCCCATTGATCGTGCATTTGATGAGATACGAACTCGGGGATCGGATCGGACGAATCGTTCGACAATCAACAAGTCGAAATTTTGTTAAACTTTGCTAACATTTTCACCCGCATTTTTTATTAAGCGTTGAATAGTTTTCATTACTAGTTTTTTTCTTTTTGTTGCCAAAAGCTGCCAATTTTCGTATAATGTTCAGATAATAAAATCATTGCTCGTGCTTTGGCAACGAATGAAATCTGCAACGCTTTCAACTGAGTAAAATGACGATAATGTTTATTAATATTATCGTGAAAATAGCCTAATTAAAAAAACAAAATTTAGACTGCGAAAGTATAGAATATTTGTATATATTCGACTACTGCGATATCCTTCTTCTTTTCTATTTTCCACCACTTACAAACATCTGGATTTAGATGAGGATTATATGTATATGTATCTTGGACTGTGGCCAGTAAACGTCTGTTTCTATTAAATATTTCTATAGAATATGTCAGAAATGTTGACAGAATCATTATCATGATCATCATAATCCATCCACCATCATGTTTACTTTTAAGTTTGATTTAAAATTAGATTTTAATTCGTTTTTGTCGTTTTTCTTTTGTCTGATTTCAGGAAGATGCAAATCGAGGAAAACCCAACTGGGAACATCTTTCAGATGATCTTCATGTACTGATCACCGTCGAAGATACCGAAAACCGTGCCAAAGTTAAACTGGCTCAAGCTGTAGCCGAAGTCCAAAAGCTTTTAGTGCCTGTAAGTAGCAAAGTAAAATAACAACACATCAGTGAATAATAATGAATACTTTAATATATTAATCGTATTTTCCTTTATTAATTTTAATTCTTTAAACTTAAACTTTTATTAATGCTCTGTTATTTAAATCATTTGCCTTAAATTGGTAACAACAAAATTCGTGTTATTTATACATACTCGTATATAATGAAGTGCTAAAAGAGTAATTAATAATATCTAAATAATTTGATCGAAATACAGTAGACTTGCGATACGGAGAACTAACTTTAAAAGAAGCATGAGTATTCACGTTAACGAAACGATGTCCACTTTAAGGACTGCTTTACCATATATAAAAGCAAGACTTCCTTAATTGGCATCCACATCTGTAGTTTGGCATTTTTCAATATATTTTCTAAAAAAATAAGATATATAAATGATCAAAAGATCGTCTTCATTTAATTTGGATTTTATTGAATTTCAGTTTTATTGAAATTTTCATTTACAAAACCGTTTTTATTCCACAAGCACTATTGTAATAAAATAAATATTTTCCACAACACTTTATTACGTTAATATAGTATTAAAGTAGTTCATGATTTGAAGTAGTGATTAAAAGTCTTCACTTATGGTTATGTTGTTATAATCGGGAGTGTACTGTAATTTAATAATGATTATTAATATTGTAATTAATATTAGTTTTAAACTTTAAACTTCAATATCCAATTTACTACTTAGTTTAAATGTAATAAATATGATGCGTTGTTTTTTTAATTTAGCTTTGAAAAAAAAAATACTCTACAAACAAAATATTAATTATATATTTCGAATAATATATGTATGTTTTTTTTTTTGGTTTGAAATGAATAACAATTAATAATGACTTTTTTTCATTAATTTTTCTCTAATTGCATTATTAATATAAAACAATAAAAAAAAAACAAATGAAACAAACAAATCAAACATTTTAACAAACAATCATACATTTAAACAAATAATCAAACAAATTAATGGAACAAATGACAAAAACATTCTACTAACAGCAAGCGGAAGGCGAAGACGAACTTAAAAAACGTCAACTTATGGAATTAGCCATAATTAACGGCACTTACAGGGATACAACAGCGAAGTCCGTCGCTGCAGGTACGTTTTTTCTTCTTAAATCCCTCTTTTTTTGGTTTTTTTTTTGTCCTATGCTATGTTTTCCAGAATTCAAAGTTTTAGTTATTAAATTAATAAAATCTAAAAAAATTAACTTGGAAATGTTGTTAATCAATTAATTGTTCTAACGATTTTCAATTAACACCATTTAATTATTCAAGAGGTTTATAGAGAGTTTTTAATGAGCGCAAGAAGAGGATGAAGAGAATAGGGGAGTGGGATGCATATAGGCAGAGACAGAAACATAGAGAGACACACACAGACGCAAACAGGCAGCGGGGGACGGAAGGAGACAGAGAAAGAGATAGAGAGGAAAAAATTCAAAAACATTATGGCCAAAAAATATGAAAAACCTTCCGATTTTAACACGGTCTCAGATTCTCTTTCATCTTAGATCTTATCGTTTTTATGATTCTCTCATCTTTGATCCTCAAAAGACAATCAACAACTGTTTTTAATATTTAATCACTCAATTCAAATCCATTTTAATTCATTCTCTTTTCTCTTCTTTTCTTTCTCTTCTGTTTTCTTTTCTCTACAGCCTGCGAGGAGGAATGGCGACGTGTTGTCGCTGCTTCGGCTGAGAATCGTCTGCTGACTCCGGCGTTACCCGGGTTGGCCCAGCAGATTCGTGCCCCCACAGCGGCACCCCTGGGCGCACCATTGATTCTGTCACAACGCATGACCGTGCCGACGACAGCGACCAGCATATTGTCAAGCCAACAAGCTCAAGCCGCCTTCGAGAATTCTACGCATGGCATGATCTTTGCGCCCTACGGTGACTATGCGAATTATGCGGCGCTGACTGGAAATCCGCTCCTGACGGAATACGCAGATCATAGCGGTGGGTTATTTGCTCAATAAGCAAATTATTATCTTTTCAAATCTATTCTTCTTGATTTTTTCACATACACATACATATACATATGCATATAATCATACATACTCGTATGTACATATATACGAGTATATACATATACATATATACACATAATCTTACAGTATATAATTACATTTCCTAATTCTTATGCCAAACATCAGAGCAACTCATACTTAATAAATAACAAAAAGAACTATAATAACAACCACAATAACAACTACAATAACAACCACAATAACAACATCAATAACAACAACAACTTTTCCTACTTTTATTTCTATAAGTAGTTCGAAATGAGAATAGAAGAGTTCATCAGGCTTCAGTAGTTATCTCCTTCAGACGTCGCTAATCACGTATTAATCAAACCCTTTTTAGTCTATTTTGCTCATGTTTTATTTTATCATCCTACATTTTGTCTCACATCTAATGACAAGATGTCATCTTTTAAAACGTCAGTTATTTAGAATGATGAGTATGTGCAATTTAATCATCAATTAATCAACAAAGTACACCACGAATATCGTTTATATGAACCAAATGATTGCAGCGTCAATTACGTCAACGTAAATCAAAACTTGTTCACATATTTTAAATTTACTGTAAAAGATATTTAGAAAAAAGATTGCATATTTTCATTTAAATGGTTTTGTTGAAAACTAAGCCAGCCTTGTTTTATAATTTATGAGTCATATAATGAAAAAAAGGCATCAAATGTAAAAAATTCGTATAATCGAGATGGTGGTGAATTTTTATTAACGAATCAGGTGTCAGATGTATTTTTTATTGTTTTTTTTAACTTTTTTCAAATAATATCTAAATAAAAATGAGGTTTTATTCGGTTTAATAACCGTTTAGTATTTGTATTTATAAAAAGGAGAATAACTAGAAAAAAATCATGAAACTTTTTCATCCAATGAGGTGGTTAAATATTCAGGGTATAAATTAAATTGTTATATTCTATATTTAAATTTTTTTTATTTATTTTTTATTTTAATTTTCTACTTCATTTTTTTATTATATTTTATTTTATTTTACTTTATATTTGCATTTATTGGGTATTCAGTTGCTTTAACACATCTTTTAACTCACATATTTTAATATGTAAACACACACAAAAAAGCTAACAGAAAACATAATTTTTAACAAATAGATTCTTTTACATCGAACCTTATTAAATATCATTTCATATTCATTTAAAAGTTCTTACACATATTTATTTTTGTTACAATATATAATTTTTTTTAAATGATATCTTTCTCATTATATTTTCTTATAATTATTATCACTTGTGTTATCACAAATTTTTACAGTTGGTCGTTTTTTGCATGCCGGCTCCGTCTTTTGAATTTTAAGATGAACCGTTTAAAGATCACGTTGGTTCAATTTTTATCTAATAATATATCAAGCGACTAAATTAAAGTTGTTTTTACATAATAGAATTATTTAAAGTAGTTTTAAATAAATAAGCAATAAATAGTAACAGTACCAACCACAACAACAACAACTAGAACGAGAAGAAGCAAACAAACAAATATATAAAAAGCATATACAAATAAATACTTAGTCCCCAAAAATGGATAGCATAGAAATAAACAAAAACCATTTCAAAAATGAAATAAATTTAATTTTGTAGTTTTTTAAAAAGCTAAGAATAACGTCGATACATGAATAAAAAATATGAATAACAAAGAAAAAATTAAAGAAAAGTTGAAAACGGGGAAACACATTCAATTAAAAAGTGCAATTAATAAAAAACCGCATCCAATAAGTGATTTTTAACTATAATAGGTTCGTTTTTTGCTTCAATAGAATAAGAGAATAGTTAAAAAACTAATATATTATATATATTATATTATTATATAGCTTTTATGGCCTATTATGTTACCCTAAAAGAATAAAATCAGGGGATTCCTCGATTTTAAATTTAATGAGTAAAATCTAGTTTAAATGAAATTTAAAGTATTTGCAAAAAGTAGTTTTAAGAAGCTGTGTAATTAATTTTTTTAGTTTTTGAAAATTTTGCCCTTGAACATGGTGTTGGAAGTATGTACTTCAGTTAAGATTTAATTTTATGTAATAAATATCTGAATATATATTTGTCTTTATTATAAGTAGTAATAAAGATTAGTATTTTATTTATATTTTTTATAAATATTTTAAAATATTATATTTTATAGATTTTTAGCAATGCTTATTTACAAGGTTTAGATTTGAAACGCTGTAAATGTGTTTGTTTTTTAAATTACGTTTTGTTTGATTTTTAAACAGATTTAAATAGGGTTTTGCTCTCGAGTTGATGGCCAGGTAAAAATGTTCGTGGCTTGTAACTCGCTCACACACTCAAAAGTGGTGCAGGAATGCCGAATGGAGCTTAACAGCCTCTGCTGAGGAGCAAAGGTTAAGCTCTGCTGGATCCCGGAGCTCTGAGGTATCCAGGGTAACGAAAGGGCGGACGTACTTACTAGATAAAAAGCTGCTCTGCCACTTGTCAACGCAATTTTCATCCCAAAACCATTTAATACCCTCAAAGACGAACTATCCCACTTCTTTCTTTAGCTGTCCAAGCTAACTTTAGATGGAAAAACCTATCAATTGCCGCATTACCAGGGCATCTTGGCTCTCGTTTGATAAGTCAAAAATAAACCTTATTTTTTTTTTTCTGCTTATCTACAGAAAGAGAGCAGGCATAAACAGACTATTTGCATTGATTACCGGCCCCTGGACTATTGGCGATCATGCAGCACAACCCTTTCTGCCACACCTCTAAGAACACCACTCAGAAAGAGACAGTTGTTCATTTCCATTGTGCACGTCCTTATAAAGCTCACTTTTAATGGATTGGATGAGGTCTCAAGATGACATCCCAAGCAATTACTCAGATTCCTTAATCTAACGGGCTGCGTCTAATATTCTACCATTCGATCATAGGTTTCCCTTTTCAAAGTCACAATTTATGGATAAAAACCCTTCTTAGCCTTAATTGTTAACCCATATCAAGTTGACATGGCTCTTTGGTCAATGTTCATGACTCTTTGGTGGAAAACTAAGTACAAAATTTCCTGGTTCTTGGGTACAAAACAATAGAGAACAACACCAACAGTATAAAAAGGAAAAATTAAATAATTTCTTAACTGAAACTTCTCAAATTTGTTCCTCGCGAGTCGTAATCCACGAACATTTTTATTTTTAAATGTCAGAATGTTATAATTTTCTTTGCATATTCTAGAAAACAGAAAATAGGATTAATTAATTGAAGTTCACATTGCTTTTAAGTTGTTTTTATATAGTTTTGTTTGTATATAGTAAATGAAAGAATTTTATTCTTATTCGTAATTTTAGAATTGTTTCGAAAGATTTGAGTTACCTTTATTAAAATAGTTTTAACTTTTTTTACTACAAATATTTTTATAGTTGAACTATGAAGTTTGAGTTTTATTTTATTATTTAATTTATTTATTTATATCTTTGTTTTTTCTAATACATATTTTTTAAATATCACAATAGAAAAATGCAACAGTGCCATCTAGAGATTAAAATTAGAAGGATTAATTACAAGAAAAAAAAATAATTACAAGAAAAAGAAAACAGAAAAAATTAAATACAAACACTAAATATACAATAATGAAATAGAATAAAACATTAAGAAAGAGGATCGATCAATCAATTAGTCAAGTTCAGTATTTTCTTCTTACGTTTTTAATTATTATTAAAAATATTAGTTTCACTTTAAAATAATACTTAGTTTAGTTGTATTTTTTCTAATTCATTCGCTTTTTAGAGAATTAAAAAATGTGTCGAATCAAGAAGGTGCTTTTAAAAAAATTAATTTAATACTACTTTAGATTTTATTTTTAATTTGATTTTAAACAATTTTAACAAAAACCGGATTAAATTACTACTAGAAATAACAAGCATAGATAATTGATTACAAGGATTTACAAGGCTTCATTGTAATTTTGCCATCAAAGCTCACTAAGAATCCGTCCAAGTAATTAAGTTCACGCTAGTCTCAAGCCTTAGATGGTCAAAGTGAATGTGGTCAAGCTTTACTTCAACAACCAATAAATCAGTCAATGGAAGGCTTAATCAATGCTTCATGGAAACATTCAGTGTTCGGTATCACTTAAGTTCACGAAAGGCTTAAAATATTAATTTAAAAAACTCTTCAAAGCCTCCATTATAGCTTCACACAAAATTCCATTGAATATATGAACAAATTCAAGCAGCTTCATTGAAGTAATTTGTTTAGACTTTAAACAACTTCAGCTCTTCGTAGAATTCACGACACAATTCAAGCAGCTATGAATCTAATTATAATAGGTTTTGAAAGAAACTTCCCTGCTCCATGCTCCCATGGAGCATGCTCCCTGAAGGTTCATAAAATGCTTGGAAGAAAATCATCCTTGAATATAATACTCCTGTGTCTTAAAAACACTTCCAGGTTCATGAAAAGCTTACAAGCAAATTAATTGAACTCAGAACTTTGCAGTTTCATTGCAACGTATTAAGAAATTCTACATGAATTAAAAAATAACTCAAAAACATTTCAGGAAAAGAATTTGAAAAGTTGACATTACATATTTTATTAATTTTTTGGGCTAGTTTCTAAATTCAAATTCAATTCAGATGTCTAAATAAATTGTTCTATTTATAGAATTATAATTATTAATTGTTATTGTAATTAATTATGCTAAATTTTAAATTACCTTAAATAAATAAATAAATGAATATTTAATTAGTTTAATCTTTTAATTATCATAAATGATATAGAGTAATGAGACAATTAAAGAATAACTAAAGAACAATTAATGAAAATTAAAGATATTACTTTAGCTTTCTACAGAATATAGAATTAATTATTCATTAAGTAAGTAATTAAGCATATACTTAATAGGCCTTAATTTATGCTTTTTTTAAAGTAATGTATTTATAAATGCGTATATATCGTTTAAACATTTATTATTCTATGGTTAAAAATCACTTATCCCGTTATTTTTCTTCTTTTTTTTTGATTCTTTCAATGAAATGAAATTTACCACACTTTTTAAATAAAAGAAAAGGAAATACAAAGAAAATAGTATACTTATACACGATTAAATACTTATATACGATTCATTCCAAAGAATAGAGTTGTTATTGTAGGAAAAAATCAAAAGAAAAAAACCCATAACAGCAACAGAAACAACAAAAACGAACAACAGCAACAACAATATTGCTGCAAATAGTAAATAGCAAAAACTAAAAATGAAACAAAAAATCGAATGATTGGCATAAGTTTAGCAAAGTTTTTTAAATTCGAATAATAAAAAAGATAAAATATAGAAATCGGCAAAAAAAACTGCAGAAGAATGTTTCACTTTTTTTTCATAGATCAATAGATTTATAGATCAATAGATAGATCATAAATTATCACATTTCTATTGCATATATCTATATCTATAAACATTTAAAACATGTATATACATATATCAAATATAGTAGCGCAGATATCTAGCTGGCTCTATATTTACATATACATATGTATGTATATACATGCAATAAAGTTAAACGTACTTGTATCTGTAGGAATGTAGAGTTTCACCCCTCTTTTGATGAGACGAACCTATCTAATCAAATGTATGTTATTGTGTATATATCGTCAATTTTAGTAGGAGCGCTAAAGCAACAGAGACGTTTGGCTAATCGAGATCATCCGTATCAGAGAGCAGCGGTTGGGGTGCCAGCAAAGTTTGAAATTTAATAGAATAGAAACGAGAGGAGAGTAGAGACGAGAGGAGAGTAGAGACGAGAGGAGAGTAGAATAGATTCGAATCTAAAGTAGAATACAGCCGACACAGATTAAGATAGAGAGAGAGAGAGAGAGAGAGAGAGAGAGAAAGAGAGATAGAGAGAGAGAGAGAGAGAGAGAGAAAGAGAGAGAGGGAGAGAGAGAGAGAGAGAGAGAGAGAGAGAGAGAGAGAGAGAGAGAGAGTAAAATCGAAAGAAGGGTCGAAAGTAAGGTAGAAAATAGATTAAAACGAGAATTGGGCTGAATCAAAAGTAGAGTAAAGTAGTGAAGAAAGGATTAAAGAATGTTCTTGAAAAGCCCCATGCCTTTTTTGTTACTTTAGTAAATACATGTTTATATTTTAAACAATATAAAAAAAAAATAGAAAAGCTTGTTTTTAAATTGTATTTTCATTAATTCTTTTGACTCATTCGCGAAACGTGACTTGGTGGGTGTAGCGTCTTTTATTTGATTCTATTCTAAAGTTCTTTGTTTAATTTTAATTCAACAAACGCCATCCCTCTCCCCACGTTCCTCTTCACCACACTTTGATGATTTCTCTGCTGGTGCCCCTTCCCCGTCTTCGCTCTGTTAACCAACCCGGTCTTATGATAAATGAAAAGAATATCTTCTCAATCAAACACAAATACTGATCCACTGACTTTTGCAATTTTCAGCTCATACAGGTTAGTTTTTGCTTTATAATAAACAAACAAACAAAGAAAATAAATATAATACAGTTAAACCTCGTTTATTCGGACCTCCATTAACTGGGACCTACATCTCTTAACCGGGATGCTGAGAGTTGACTCATTTACTCAAACAACAATCAAAAACTAAAGAGAAAATCAATCATATGTATGTCTATAAACACAACTTCAGATGTTCTTGTTAAAACAAATAAAAATAATAGCATTTATGTTACCGTCTTATGAGCGGTAATGAACCCGTCGCCGAGCAACTCGGATAATCGAGGTTTAACTGTATTTATTTTTATATTGTATTGTATAAATATTTAATTCATATATTATGTATTTTTTTAAAAATTTATTATGACGAAATTTTAATTAATTTCATTTTATTTAAGGAGTTACATTTTTTATCTGTTTTATCTACAGTTTTGTTGTTCAATTGTTTCAATAAAGTCAAAGTATTGTTTCAATCCATTATTATTATTATTACAATTGTTGTTCTTGTTATTGATAATATTATTATTTCTATTATTCTTATTGTTATTTTAGTTATCGTGTTATTATGTATTATTACTTTCATCATTACTTTTATTAGTTCAATTATTATTATTGCTAGTTTAATTATTATGATTTTAATTATTGTTATTATTATCGTTGTTATTGCTTTTATGATTATGATTATTTTTAATTACATTATTATATTAATTACATTATTTCTATAATTATTGATTTTTTTTAATTGCTATATTTTCTATTATTTGTTTTTATTTTTTTACTATTAGAATATAATTTCAACTATTGTTTTTAATAATATTTTTATTATTATTTGTATTATGTTTAATTCTATTATTATATTGTATTTATTATTATTTCTATTTGTAGTTTTATTTTTAGCTTTGAACATTTCTTTTGAGTTGATTACAATCTTTAAGCATATTTCTTCTGAGTTTTGTGAATATCTTCGAGTTCGCCTTTTTCGACCAATAATTCTTTTGATATTCTTTTCGATCGCGTCCGTTGATTGAGTTGTCCATCAACATTAATTACGAAATAGTGAAATTGTTCAACTGTTGACTTGTGCCTTAGTCATTTTTAATCACTTTTTTTTTGGTTTTGTTCAATACCTCATTATTTTAAAATAGACTTTTCTATTTCATAGAATTAAAGTTTTCAGATTTTATAAACTTCTTAGCTGCAAGCAAACATGTTACCAATGTTCAATCTTTAATTATATAGACGAGTTGGTTGTTCTACTGTACACACGTTTAATGTTCAATTGTAATAAATAAACAAAATAAAAACATGTACGTATTTATATTTAAGTTTCCCCAGTTAAATAAACACAAAAACAAAAAATTGCTCCCTGTTTTTGGTGACCTTTTTTATCAAATCAAGAAACAATTTATTATATTATTATTAAGTGCAAAATATTTATATTTAAACACATACATATATATAATATGTATATTGTATATCATAGTATATTTTATTGTATTATAATTTTTTTATATATTTTCTTTTATCCGAAATTTTGAAATGTTGGTTAATTTAAATTTAAATAAAATACTACAAAAAGCAATCACTTAGAAATTTAAGGAAAAAAATACAAAAAACAATCAAAATTTTTGTACAACAAACATATTTCTATAGTAATTTCTTTGATTTGTTTGTTTTTCTTATTTAATTAGTTAAATTATGTTGATTAAATTCAATCAAAATGTAAAGGTTTTAATATTGAGTGACACTGAAAACATAAACAAAAACAAGAAAAAACAATGAAAGCAGTGAACCATCAATGAATGCATACACATTTAAAGAACTTTTTTCTGTATACTCGTATGTTAAACAAGAATTAAAAGAAGTATTTTTATATAAAAACTGTAGGTATAGATAATTTTATATACACAACATGACAAAAATAAAGATCAATGATTTTGTTACTACAACAAAGATGACAGTCTGTTTTATTTTTCTATTTCAAGTTCAATTCAAACGAATGAATGACGTTCTACTAAAAATCACATAACTTAGCTCAGAACTAATTCAGAATTTCATTCAGAACTAAATTTAACTCATTGATCACTAAACTACTTAGACTTCGCTACTAAATTATTAACAAAATCAAGGACGGGGACTTGAAAATCTCTTTGATTTAATAGAACTAATAACAGAATCCGTAACAATAACACTAAAAACCATCCAACAACACTAATAGACTAACATAACCACCAGCAGAACTGGTAACGGAAACAGTAACACCAAAAACAAAGTAACAGTAACAGTGACAATAATAGTAATAGTAACAGTAACAGTAAAGATAACAGTAAGAGTAACAGAAACAATAATAGCAACAGTAACATTAACTGTACCAGTCTAACAAGCGTAACAACAAGAGTAACAAAATAACAATCTTTTTATATACCATACGTATGTTTTTTATATCATTAATAAACATTAATAATAATTAATCGAAACTTCATTAACAATATGCTATGTTAGTATATTAAAATTTAATTAAAAATCTACCAACTAAAAGACTAACAAAGAACTCTGGTGGCACTCTGGCAACTCTAACAAAAAGAAAAAAAATGTCGCTGCTGTGTTTGAATGAATAAAACTGAAGTCGATTGGCGGTTTTTCCGTACAGGATAATTTTCAAAATTACGGGATGTGAGCAGTTCAGCGGTGGAAAAAAATTGTACTATCTTCTCTTCTACTTCGTCAACTCCACTAAAAAAAACAAACAAAAAAAAAAAAAGAAATCATCAAACAACTAAACAAAAAAATATGTTCATAAAATCTAAACAAACTAAACTTAGTAACTCAATAATAATTTAGTTGAATGTTTATAATCTTCGATTATTATTCAGGTTTAATTTTTATACCCTGTTTTTAAAACTTTATTTAATATATTCATTTTATACAGTATAATGTATGGTATATGTATATAAAAATCGTATTTTTTTGCATATTTTGCCGACATTATTCTATTTGGTTTTGGGAAATGTATCTAGTTTAAAGTATCCAGCGAAATAACTAATTGTATTGCTTCATATATAGATAAGACATAATTGTTAGCTTTAAATTACCACCAAAAACTAAAAGAAACCATTTTTTGCATTGCTTTCCCCTAATGTAAGAAAAAATCAAAACGAAATACCAAAATATAACTATACATAAATAATCTTGATCTTGATCATAAAACACATACATCACACATCTAAAATCTGTTAATCGCAAAACCATTGTAATAGTAACGTGTAACACTCACATACACACCCGAACAGCACCCTCGTTCTACCCACCACATCCCCTCTTCCACTACCACGTGATCCTCTCGGCACAACCTATTAAAACCAACAGAAACAAAAATAATTAACATTTATTTTAGCTTTTCGAGAGTTTTCAAGCAAAATCCTCGGCTAAGAATCTTTTAGATACTCAGTATATGTATAATAAATATATATAGGTATGTATTTATACACAATACATAAATCATATGTATGGAATGTGAAATAGAATAAATAGTAAATAATACACATACAAATTCGGAAAACATGTTTGTAATCTGCAAATGATAATGAAATTATTAATAATTAATCAAGGAAATTAATACTGCTGCTCGTCTCATGATTTGTTATTTTTTCCGCATCATTCGTAAATGGAATTCTAACTACAAACTTTTCATGCGAATTTCACATTCAGTTAGAATTATTATTATTACATATACTATATATACATATATATTTATATATACATGTCCTTACTTTAATTATATATTATCACTATATACATATGTATATAAACCATATGCTAAAAATGAACTAACCAAAGGCCAAGTTAACTAAAACAATTTTAATTTTCAATCTAAAATATAAGAGAAACTTCATTTAATATATTTTGCTACTCGTTAAAATACAATAAATAAGCGTATAAATAATGAACTCAGTCTCAAAACCCCTAATAAAAAAAATATTAATTATTTGCACTATTTCTTTAATTATTATTGTTCGTTATTCTCTTCTCTGTAATCGAAGAAATATGATTTTTGTGTTTATAATAAATATTAAATAATGAAAACCGTAACTATTTTCGTTTAATTGTCCACAAAATTGATACCATTTGATTTGTGTAATAATTTGTTGTAATAATTCAGTAATTTCTGTGTTAAAAAGAATTTCACCTTTTTTTGGGACAATTAAACGAAAATTGTTAAATATTTTATAACAATATTATTAACATCGCATAAATAAGATATTGTTACTAAAAATGTAATTATTATAAAATTTCACGGAAATGCTTGCATGGATCTGTGAATAAAAATATACTCAATTTCCTTTGCATATCATTATTTTATAATATATGTATAAACAAGAATGTTTATTTTACACAATGAAAAATAAATGCAAAAATATCATCCAAAGTTTTGAACATATAAGCTGTTGTGATGGATTATTAATCATTCATGCCAAATGATGCCAAACAAATATATAGTAATTGAATAAAGCAATTAAATAGATAATAACTGAATAAAATTAGTGAAATAAAATAAATTCAAGTAATTAATTCCATTTTCCATTTGCGTGCATTCAATAGAAATCAATTTCTCATCTCCTGTTAAAATGCGATGCAAAAAACCTTTTCTCTATTGTCTTTAAATCAGCTGTTGGCAAGTGAAAAATCGCCTTTTAATGTCTCTGGGTTTCACTATATAAGGCAGCCAAGTTCCTTGTTCTTTAATCATTCTAATTGATTCTCAATCGTATAGAAACGGTTGTTTGAGTTTTCCCCCAATGATTCTAAGAACTCAATTTGCGTTTGACTCTGGTCGTCTTTGAGTAATGCCTCTAATTGTTTGTCTTCGAATGTTGTTGGCTGTTCAGAGCGAAGGTTGTCTTCAACGCTGAAATCTCCATCCTTGAAACGGCGAAACCTTTGCTACATGGTTTATCAGTTGGAGTACTTTCACCATAAACGTCGACAAGCATTCGATGGGTTTCAGCCGTACTTTTCTTTCAATTAAAGCAGAAAACACAATGAAAATCATGGTCTTTGTATGAAACTCAAAGCGATATCTATTGAATATTATTATCAGATGTTTAATGTGTCTCTGAAATCCCCAAAGTCAGCTGTTACTATGAGCCGGATACGGACCGAACTAATTTACACTCCCATTAAAATAAAATATTATTTACTATAATAATATTAATTTTATTAATTTTATTATTAATGTACCCAAGAAATAAGCATTCCTTGTTATGTATTTTAAAATATTGATTCAAATTTATGTTCGCATTTAATTTCTATTATGTTAATGAAATATTAATAATATTCGTTAGTTTTCATTATCATATTATAATATTAATGAATGACTATATACTCTATAACTATACAACTCTATAACTACATTATTATTTAATTGTATCACTTACTGTATCAATAACTGATTTAATCACAATTGTCTTATTTGTTTTTTTTTCGTTTAAATAAATATATTCTTGTCTACTACTATTCTATCTACTAACATTAACCAGAAAACATCTTTTTGTTTGTTTTTTTTCTCCCTCTCTTTCTCTCTATTTTTACATGCTAACACATCCGGTGTCATGGTAGATGCTAATAATAAATATTCAGATGCGCTCACTTTAAGCGTCTAGCGTACCAAAATGACTACTCTTTTTACCACTCGAACGTTTAGTATTTTGACAAACGCACCTAAAAAAAGGACAAAAAATAAAAACAAAAGAAAAGGAAAACAAAAACTCAATTTAAACGAAATCCAGAAAGAAAGCATCAACAACTTGGAAAAATAATCCCATTCAACACTACTATAATATACACTTCGGACCACTGCAAAAAAAAATACTACTATTAGTACTCTTGTTACTACTACTGCTGCTCAAAGTACTACTTTATCAAGTGCAATGTTGCCAGTGGAAAAGAACGCGAAAGAAAGCAGCAGAAAAACAAAAACAACAACAGCAACAACAAAGCCTTCAGATAAACCTGAAAGATGGATAAAAATCTAATTTTATTTATTATTTTTTTTCTAATTTTTTTACACTTTATTTTACATTTTTATAGATTGTACTAAGATTAATTAAGTAAAAACAAGAAAAACAGAAACAAGAAACAAAAAGTGTAAAAAATCCAAAATTGTTTCATGCAACTCTGGCAAACGGTCAGAAGAGTTCGAGCTAGAGTTCAAAGGTTGCCATTTCCGTTGCGATTAACGTGAGAATTTTTTAATTTATTTAACTTAATTAACATTTAGATTTAAGCTATAATACCATGTTTACTTTTTAAGATATTGGTTTTTTTTAAAGAATGATGAATGATAAGATTTGAACAAATATGTATTTAATATTATAATAATATATTTTGTAAAGATGCAAATGCAATCAGCTTATTTTTCACCCTCTCACTCCCTCTTTTTCTCTCCCGTGATTTATTTTTCTTGTTTGAATATCGAATCTCAATCATATAACGAATAATTTTTATACATATACTCGTAGTATGTATTTTCTTTTCTTCAAGTCTCTTAACTTCAAGTCTTCTAAGCCTTTCTTCTTCAAGCCTTTTAACTTCAATCCTGATCTTAGTACTTCTCTTAAGTTTTATTTGCTTCATTTCAGTTCTCTTCTCACTTAAATTCTCATGACTTATATTCTCATCTTTTCTCTTCTTTTATTAATCACAAACTGTGTATTTAATACAAACATATATATACATAAACATATACATACATCCACATATGTGTATCTACATATTTGTTTACAGAATAACACATAAAACATTGAATTAAAAATCTGAGTGAAAAAGTATCTGATTTCTTAAATTTAATTTTAATTGTTTTTTTCAAATAATATAAAAAAGTACACGTAAATAATTTGTAAAAACACAACATATAAGTATAGACACAGGTACAGAAGTATATGAGTTCTAGAGAATACTTGCAAAAAGAACAAACAATTTATATTGAATAAAAACAAAAAAAAAAAAAAAACAAAGAAATAAAAGCCAATAAAAAATTTGTATAAAAATCGCCATATTTAGATGTTAAAAAATTATATCTATTGAACATACATACGATATATTAATAAATAGGCTTTTGTTTTTATAATAAATGCTTTAAATAATTTAATAAACAAAATAATAACAATTATTGTTAATGAAAATTGTTTATAATACAGTTACACTTAAAATAAAGTTACATTTGTGTGTAATAATATAATAATAATAATACAATTATGAACAACTTATATATTTATATATTTATATTTTGTATTATATCCAAAATCCGTTCTTAAAGGTTTGCTTTTTTATTGATATTTCAAAAATCGAAATAAAACAAAAAGTTATCATGAATTAAAATGAAAATAAAGTGCTTTAAAGAATTTCAATATTATTTACAAACTCATATCTGCTCTTTGGATTTTCAGTTCTTTATTTTCAAAACAACAATAGAATAATGAAATCAATGAATAAGAATCCATGAAAGATTCAAGGTTAGGAAATAAATTTATTGAATTCCATATCAAATTCCAAATCGTGTTTAAATTTTAAAAGAAATTTAAAAAAAAATCAATAGTTTCTACAGCTTCTTCTATAATAAATTTCGAAAGCTTTGAAAATTCTTGAAATTCTGCAATTAATTTTATTGCATTTAATTTTGCTCTTTTGTAATTTTGCTTATCATCATCATCACCATCATTATTATTCTTATTATTGTCATCATCATCATTACGAAAATGTGTACCTAAGATAATTAAGCACAACTGAAACATATACACATACATATATGTACATGATGTGAAAATATCATATCATAACAATGGATTTTATACCAATTTTATTCTTTAAAGAGTAACTAAAAAAATTACTGAATTAATAAAATAAAAGGAGACAACAAACTGCATTTGAATTTGGATTAGAAAAACAAAATTATAGTAATAATTGAAAAATCAAACAACAGCCGCCACTAATTTTCTTTATTTAAAAGTTTAAAAGAAACAAAATGAAAATACAACAAAAATAAAATGAAACAGAAATGAAAAAAAAAAAATTATGTTTTCTGCTGTTCAAAATTCGAATTTTCAAGTCGCACGTTCAAGTTAGCACGGAGAAAACTTATTTGAATATTTAATAATATTGTTAAATTCTAATAATATGCGTATCAATCATAACGCATCATTACATAACAAATCATTAATCAATTCTCACCAAATCCATTATTGTTCATTCAATTCATAAACTAATTGTAAGTGTTGAAGAAATTTGTGCCTTAGCTTATATTTATTATATACAGTTTATTATATAATAATAATAGTAATAATAATTATAATAATAAATATAATAACAAATATAATAATAATTATAATAATAATAATAAGTACAATAATAATTATAATAAATGAAAATAATAGCAATAATAATAGTAATGTTTTTAATATAAAAAACAGTTTCGAATATTCGAATAAATAACAAGCATAAAAACAGAATTTCAATTAAAATTAAGCTTAATTAAATTTAAAATGAAATTTAAATTTAAATTAAAAATTTTTAAAGCACTCAATTTTAAATACTAGTTGATAAACATTGAAATTTTTTAATTTGGTTCCTCGGATAACCGTTTTAAAATATTTCACGAAATGAAAATTATGAAGAAAAATTTACATGCATATACACACACACATATATAAGATAAGCATATGTATAAGTAATTTGCTCATACAGTTATTTTGTAATTTTACTTAAAATTTGTTTATTTTAGTTGTAAAGTTTACATTAAAATTATACTCATTTCATGTGCAATTTTATCGAATTAAATCAAAACTTCTTAAAACAAAAAACGAAAACAACAACAACTAATACTAAAATTTTACAATTTACACTTTAAATTTTTTTTCTTCATTTTAGTTCCTTATTTTATATTAATAATAACAATTTCATTTAAATTTTTCAACTTTTTTTTTGTATTAGTTTTTCTTTTCCAATTTTTCTTTTTTTATCTCCAATTTTTTTTTTCTTTTTTGTTTTTAATTTTTTATTTTGCTTGTAATCAAAGGTTTTGAATCATAGTTTTAATATAAATAATAGAGTAATAAAAAAAACCTAAAACTTTAAACTTAAAATTAAATTGATTTTTAATTAATAATTAAATGTTGTGTTTTCTCAAGAATTTACGTTTACATGCAAAAGAAGTGAATCAAAAGTGAGTCAATATTATTGACTGAGCACTTTTAGTATTTAATAATTCATTACATTAACCGATAAACCGATTTTATCATTAATATTATTGTAACAAAGGATTTCTAATTAAATTTAATAAAAGTATTTAATAAAAACGATGGATGTTTTTATTATTAGAAGACTCATGGATGGTGGGTCGGGTAGGCGGGGTTGGGTGAAGTTGGTGGGGTGGACCGCAATGGTTTTTCTAGTAAAAAATAAAGGAAAGGATAAATAAATAAAAAAACAAACCATTTATGTTCTGTTGTGATGGTCACAGGTCTTTTAATTAATAAAAATAATATGATTCAAAAGTAATAAAAATAAGTCAAAATTTCATTCACAGATTTTTAATAAAAATCAATTGATTTTATGTTTGTATTAATATTTAAACACATTTTTGTGTATAACATGAAATTAATATTAAAAATAAAAAAACCCACATTGAAAACCATTTACCGAAAATGAACAGAACTAAGAATAAAAAAAGAAGTTCGAGAATATGAATGACGTTGTGAGATTCGCGTTTTGCCTGGTGACGCGTGCGTTGCTCTCCTAAAGCCGTTTTTAGATTTCGTTGAGAAAAAGCTTTCATGTACGAAAAGCTGATTATTTTTCTCTCTTTTGTCCCTCGTAGACGCTGCTCGCAGTAACTACGAGTGTCATTCGAACTGCTGATAACAGTTTGTGGCGTCATCTTAAGCAGCAAGGACATCGACTTGCGGTCCTTCGGTTCGCTCAACGCATCGTCGTTTTCGTTCTCGTCCAAGCGTGTCCGTTGGCAGCACAGCAACAGGTGTTTGTTGGCAGCGTTACGAGCGTTCCAGCTGCTCTTCTTTTCTCGCCTACTACGCGCTACAGATTCGTTAAAGTAACAAGAAAAACAGCGGAGGAAGAAATAAAAAAACAAAACAAAAGTAATTCTGATCAATTTTACTCTCACCGCTAAAGCTCGCTGCTGCTCGTGTTACAAATTTTAATATCTTCCGTGGTTTAAATTACATTTTTATTTACAACTCCGCGGGAGTCCGCGATGACGGTGAATTCCGCGATTTTAGCGTCGTCTTTTAATTGGATTTTATTTTCTTTGATCTGCTTTTGTTGGATTTGTTGTGTGACTACGGAGAATAAGACAAAAAGCATTCCGTCGTTGTCGCCATCGCCGCCACCACCGCCACCACCGCTTTCGACGGCGCTGGTGAAATGCGGTGATACACAAAAAATGGTCGATGAGTGCTTCAAGGATCTGCCGCCACACTTAATGGAGTTTCTACAAACAACCAAGATTGTTGCTAATGAGGACGAAATCGCATCGAAGTGCATGTAAGGAACGAGATGTTGTATTATTTTGTCGATTTATCATCGATTTGATTGGATTACGATAATCATTCAGTAGATTAAATCGAAGCCATAAAAAGAAGTCGTCTGTCATTCTTCGATTTTAGGATTCACTCACTATTAATACCATTTAAATTCTCTTCCTCATCCTAGAAATATGCTCAGATTTTTAATATCATAAACAAAAACATCCTCAAACAAGCAGCATAAATTTATAAAATGGAACTTTAATAAATGAAAATTTAAATATAATCAATATTAAATAAAAATAAAATATGTGAAGATATAGTATACATGTTGCTTTCCTATTTTGATTTTAATTTAATAGAATAAAGCAAGCAAAGTAGATGTGTTAAATGGATGAAACCTTTTTAAGTTCCGTTTAGATATTCAATCAGCTTGGCTACACGCAGTATCATTTGATACGGTATCACTCAGTTCGTTGGAGAGAGAGACGGGGAAGAAAGGGAAAATTCTACACACAAGTATCAAGTGTAGAGAATTTTTGATACCCAAATTTACCCTGCTTCTCTCGGTATCATTTACGCACACAAGTAAGCAGTTGTCAACAGCAACCAAACAGTCGGCCATAATAAATTCGAACGGTTGCAAATGAAGTTGAAAAAATTCTCTTTTTCGGAGAAATTTCATTTATTTGTCCCATTTGCCTTATTTTAATATCAAGTCACGAAAAGTTCAAAAACAATTAAAAAGAAAAGGGGAAAAGATTACGCGCTTCTCGAAGTAACCAATGTTGTTGTTGTTTCTGGCGTACATTACAATTAGAAAAACATTAATTAATGGAAACAAAGTACTAAAAATCTAAAATTTTATTTTTCAAAGTGGTATCACGTAAAGTCATATACCAGTCACGTATCATAGTGGTATCACGTAAAGTTTAACAGATATAGGCCTGGAATTTAGAAACATTAAAGGGCTATAATTCGGGAACTAGACGAGAGCAATACAAATTATTGTTGTTAGGTTCAGCGCCAGAAACAACAACAACATTGGTTAGGTCGAGAAGCGCCTGATTTAAGCCGAAAATGCAAACGTTTTAAGTAAAAAAGTAGACATATTTAAATAAACATATTTCGTCAATCCTTAAATAGCAGCTATAATAGTATGTGCCGGGCCTTAGAGTTCTTAAAAACTCTTGAGTGTTTCCACGAACACTGCGATTCTTCCTCCACTTCTTTACCCAATACGATCGATTCCTTTGCGAATCTTCATCGACTACAACATAGCATGCAGCAGCTGTTGCCATCGCCGCAACACAAGCCATTTGAGATTCCTCCATTATTATTTTTAAATAAATTAACTATTTTAAAAAAATTTCACAACACAACGATTTCCACTGAACAAGAAAACCAAAGTGAAGCAGATAATTTCCATTGAACTAAAATTGAAACATGGGATTTTTAGAAATCCTATTTTTCCTTTACGCATTAATCATAATATAATAATTATGGCAACTACGGACAACATTTTGATATCCAGTAAATTTCACACATACATTGACATAACATGTTTATGGATTTTGAAACTAAATTTAATACCACAATGTCTAGCCATCGCTGGTATCATCTCAAATGATACTGCGTCTAGCCAAGCTGAATTACGGATCACTTTCACACTTTTTTCACACACTACTTTTGCAGTGTTTTCAAACGTGGCATGACATGTTTCGATAACTACACAACACGCTGTCTAACCAACGAAAAATTCATGGTATTCAGAAACAACGTGGCGGGGGCTCGAAGATTCCTGAGTAAATTCTGTGATGACAGGAAATTCCAAGAAGGTGAGAATAAAAGAGGATGCCGCGCTACGAATAGACGACATGACGCATAATAAACAGTCTTAAATACGAGTACACTCATACCCCGGTTAGCGTCGCTTATTGGGACCGGAAAAACGAGACGCAAACCGAAACGACGCAAACTGAAACGACGCAAACCGGGGTATTAGTGTATATACAATTTAAAGTAGAAACTCTTAAAAAATCTATGTAAATGCGTTCATTAAATGCTCGTATGTGAAAATAGTCTTGGTAACTTACTCATATGTAAGTAATGAAGCTTGAGATCTGAACAATTTTTACTTTCTATAAAGCACACGACATTCAAATTTAAATTAACTGATAAAAAAAAAGAACGAACGAAGGAGGATCTTTTATGTACCCTTTTTAATGGCTCCTTTTCCTAGATTATTTAAAGCACAAGGACTGCTTTGCATACATTCAGGATGATTGGAAAAAATGTACCAAAGATTTTCAACACATTCTGTCGGAGGAGTTGCATAGCGGCGGCAGCCCCGCCGGCGATGACAAAAACGCGAATTCGGAAAACATCACCCGGAAATTTATGCAGTTCTGTTGGTAAGTAGACCCCAAAGAGGACTTCATCGCACTCACTCGCTGCTCGCTCTTTTGTAGTCTACTTCATGAGCTTTAACTGTAATGCTAAAGACAGAGCTAGATTAGTTTATTCGAAATTCAATTACCCATCCTCACCACATCGATTCTGATTAATATTATCGAACTAATATGATAGAAGCTCAACTCTGTGACAGAAGATGATGTCTCTGGGAATCGATTTCACACGGAATTCTTTAATCTCGTATATCTTCTTCTTTATTCGCATCATATAACTTCCGAGAGGTTTTTTACCAAGCCTCATTAGTCCAACTCAATCAGTCTCTAACCTTACCTAATAAAGAACTAAGGCATCAAAGGTATTTCTTTGCATTGAACGACCACCATAGTGCCAAAACCATCGCATAGTTTTAACCTCTTCCAAAGTTTTCACATATCCGGTGAAAATATTATAACAAATGCACCGGAATCTTATGTGAGCGATGAAAGAACATTCATGGTTTAATATTGTCTATAAGTCGCAGGTGTAGATACACTCTGGCATGTGGATTATTTAGAAAAATCGTGGGAAACAAATGCACATTTCTTTAATTGATTTTCTCGTAAGTAAGTAGAGGAATTTACGAACGAGATTGGGGGGAGAAAGTATGAGAGAGGTTGGGAATGAAGACTCTTCAAGGGTGTTCAGATGTTTATGTTCTCGTTGAAGAATTCTAGTGGATTTACCCAGGTCATAAGAAGGCAATAATTAATGGTAGCTTTACAGTTTCTAACCTGATGAAGAAGCTAGAGAGTATCGAATCTATCGAACGTATTAAACCTTGTATCAGCTTTATTCAAATTATCAAGCAATTGATGACACCGATTTGTGGGGTATTATTTATTATGGGGTAGCATTATTTCACATCCTGGTTTGTTCCAGGTCAAGGTATTAAATAGATTTTATATGTTTTACAACTAGTAGCTGTCACTCTGAGGTGCTGCATCAAGATTATTACAAGGTTAACATGCTAATTTTTGAAGCCACTGTCACCTGAAATTACTACTCAATCATCCCCTATCATTTCCTACCCTTTTATACAACATTAACCTTCCGTAGTTTGATGGGATAACATATCACATCCCTGAGTTTGATTTATTCTGTTAGAAGGAGGAAAGTAGAACAAAAAGTTGTGACGTGACATGACGTGATGTGGGAAGAGTAGTTTTACTCTAGGCGTCGGGTTCAAATCGCGCCGATGTAGGATAAAATAACTTTCGCTAGCACAAAAAATAAATAGAAGACTGGGAAACCCAAAAAAGATACGGAAAAATAAACAGACAACCCAGTCAACACTCAGCGTGAGTTCCTCAAAGAGAGATGAGTTGACAGAAATGTGTAAGTTTTCTTTTATTATTACTATCCTAGGATATCCTAGATAAAAGCTAAGAATTCCAAATGGTATTAATTTCAGTGTTTATTTAATGAATTATTAAAACCATTTTAGTCAGACAAACATATCGAATATCAAATGCAAAAGACGTAGATACATACTACGTATTTCAGGACTGATAACAGACCTCGGAACGTATGAGTGACTTTATTGCTTGATTCAAACTGTTTCAATTAAATGAAGCTTTAAGAGATTTCTTTCTCACAGCAGTTGAACTGCGTCTTATTATTTTTCAATCTTTCACTCTCTCTCCTTTTCTTCATTTTTTCATTATCTCCTCTTCTTTATTATTCTCCTCTTAGTTTTTGTTTTCTGTTCTTCTGTCTTTTCAACAATTCAACAGTCTAAATAAATTTTCCTCTTTTTACCTTCTCTGTTCTCTCTTCACTCTTGTGTCTTGTTTTTCGTTGCAGCACTCGTCATGCTTATGAGAATTGCATCTACAACAGTGCACGCTACAAATGCTACCCACATTCGGCACAATTCGCACGTGACACAGCAAAATTGTTGTCTGAAGAGAAACATTTCAGCAACTGTCGCCAATACGAGCACGTTTTGTGTGCAGCCTCATCGAGTCGTTTGCGTGACCAACAGCCGCCGGCCGCTCTGCTGCTGCCGCTGCTACTGCTGCTGCCGCCCCTGCTGATGAATCGATTCAACGCTCGAAGTATTCGATATGCAATCGATGTTCAGTAAAGCAATCGAAGAGAGTAGAAGAAAGCAATCAAGCAAACGGCGGATGACGAATAACAATGGACCGGGTGATGCGATGCGATGCGATGCGATGCGATGCGATGCGATGCGATGCTGTGTGTGTGCGTGTGTGTGTGTGTGTGTGTATGTAACAGCCACCTGCTGTTGCTTTTGTTATTGTTGTTGGTTACGACAGAAGCATGACCTTTAATTAGATTTTATGAAATAAGAACGTGAATGAGAAAGAGAAATTCAACATTCATTGTGACGGTTCTAGTTATATACTTAGTTATGTACTTATCGTATATATGTATGTGTGTGTGATTGTATGTGACTGTGTATGTGTGGTGTTTGTGTACCTTTGTGGGTATGTGTGTGTCCACTGCGGTTGTCCTACTTGAGTTGATTGATGTGAGTATAATTTGATTTGTTGTTCAGTTGTTGTTGTTTTGTCATTAAATTACTATGATTTCATTATTATCATTATGATTGTTTTACATTATTAACTATTATATACCTCTTCCTTAATTAGTTATGCTTGCTGAAACATACAGTGAATTCTGGTGTGCGAACGCAGCGTCTGAGTCTTTGTTGTCAGTGTATCAAGTCGTCAGTGAGTCAAGTTAAAATATAATTGAAATAACTGTAATATAATTGAAAGTCCATAACTAATTGCTATTACATATAGTACATGTATTAAATGTCTAACTAACTGAGTCAATTTTGTTGGCAAATACTATAGCTACATCAATGTGTATATACTATATATAAAGTTAATCACCTATAGTTTAGCAGTTATCGTATAGGCAACATTAACTTACTATGCAACAATGGAGAGTTATTTTTTGTACTCGCTGAATAGAATGTGGAAGTGAAATTTTGAAAGGAACATAAATATAATCATTTCAATGTTTAAATTGTTGTTTTATTTGTTAGCCATTCAAGCAGGTTGCTATATCTAAAATCTTATTTAGTACTCTTCTATTTAAAAATTGCGTAAAATTATTCCCAGCAAAACGATTTCCCGATTCGGGTCAGAATATTTAATCTTTTAATATTAAACAACAACAACAACAGCATCCTTGTCCAGTCCTAGTAAACTCATAACCTTCATATGATTGCGTGAATTCAAGAAAATCATTCGAGCCAACAAGAAGACTCAAAAAATCATGAGAAAGCAGAAACCCGGCTGGGAGTAGAGGCGGCGTCGCTGCCTTAAAGCTGTGGAGTCAGCAGCACTGGTAACTGTAGCAATTCGGAGAAAAAGAAATCCAAAGCAAAAAAAGGATATTCCTTGGAGTTTTCTTTTGCAAAATCTTTTGATGTAAAGACACGAGTATACTATTGTTAATGCGTCTCTAAGTGACATGTACTTCACACACACACATACACATGCACTATATAGTATATCCGTGTGACTGTAAAGGAATTTCACATTCTTATTTGAATATTTATTTAAAATTCTTGGAAATCATATTGTTACTTATGAATGGAAAATCATTGTAACTCTGATTTAAGCTCATTTAAGCTACTGCTAACCCCGGCGAAATTTAACTTAATAATGAGTAGTTAATAACGTCAATATACATAATATTGACGTATATTAATTGTATATAATTGTATTATTTGTATATAATTGTATATATAATTGTATATACAATTAACATTATTGTATATAATACAATAATACATAATACTACACTGCAAATTGTTTGTATTGAATGTCATTCTACTCAAAATAACTCTGGACGATAGAAAAGATAGTGAGGCAGATAAATATAATATATATATGTAAGCTTGTGAACATAGGAACATGGTTTTTAAATCATATCTAATAATGTTTCAAATTACACAATGTTAGCAGCTTCTTTGAGATCCTTTTATTCAATGTGACTTGCATAAAAACACAATACATTGAAAATCTCATGGAAACTCATAGAAAATTCATGAGTCTGATGATGGTATTATTTTTTATTACTCCATAAAAAGTATAAAACACAAAATTGAAAAAATTGTTGGCTTTAAATGACTTTTAAAGCTTTTATAGGTGAGTGTAGCTTAATCTGAAGGACCTCAGAGAATATCTGTCTTAGTTTTCTCGTTGCTCGGTCATGAAAGGCGACTTCAGCGGTTGGACAGACTTTCTAGAAGTTTAGAATCTGTCTGCAACTACGAGATGCACAACTTCAACACGAAGAGCAACAAACAAGCAAGCAAACAATAAAACAATAATTTCATTAAAGAAGATTCAATTTTAAAAAGAGGCCACAGAAGTTCTTGTTTTGTTAGTTTAGTGCATGATTTTTAATAATCTACACTGAGAAAAACTTACAATAAAAAGTTATCTTTATTTAAGAGTAAATCGATAGAAATCATAAGAAAAAAATATTTATTCTAAACTAAGAGAGAGGAGCGAGAGAGAGAGAGAGAGAGAGAGGGAAATGAAATGTATTTAGGAATGGAAAGAGATGAAAATAGAGAGGCAACGTCGGATGGAAATCGAAGAGAGTGAGAGAAAGAGGGAGGGCGTCATATTTCTAGTTCAAGCAGCATTCATATAATATACTTTTTTGGTACAAACTGAATCACTTTCAAGATTTGATAGTGTTACTTGAATATTTGAATTTTGAGCAATTAACTCGTGTTTCATACAACTGTGCAGTAAAATCAGTACATGAGCAATTCTGGGGTACCACACTTTGTGGTGGCCAAGCATTCGTAATTGCAAAATGCCAAAACTTCGGCCTTACAGCTAAAAATGTAATTGAAGCTGTGTTCATTTGTTGTTGCGTGTGATCGGGTGACTCGGGTCGGTAGATATGACAGATAGACTCGATGGACATGCTTTCCGGTGAACATGCAAAATGTGGACATGTTTCCCTTGTTTTTTTCTTGTATTTCTATTGAAATGTGAATATTGTGATATGAAGTGGTCAAAATGAAGTTTAAGGGTAGTTTATTTTGGAATCAATACTTTGAATACTCTTTTTATTTATCCTTTAAAAAAAGGTTTTTATTTATCATTTAAAAATAAGCTTCGAGGGCTTTATTTAACAATTTGAAATCAGTCGTTGCTGCTGTTTTTTCTTGTGGAAAAAATACCGTAATAACAATTAAAATTAAATCGCTGCTTTTTCGACCAGAGCCGACAGACAACCTTGACACGTGTTCTGTATTTAATATGCAAATATTTTCACTCTACTTGAATTCATTTCAATTGAATTTTGATTGATAATTGATTCGACCTTGCAGCTAACATGAGGGGAAAAGCCAAAAATTACCATTCAATTGTATTCATTACCAGGAAAAAATATTGAAAAATAAAAGAATTGCATTTCTGATTCCGTGTAAACTGGACTTAAATTAAACGGAGTTAAAACCAATTTTAAAGCTTTACACAAAATACAAAAATACAGTACAACATGTAAAAAAATGTAAAATAATTTCTTTGAATACAATCACTCTTATCTGCGCAACGAATAACGAATACATAATCGTGTATTGGCACATTCGTATTCGTAAATTGAATGCACGAACTTGATTCGCAATCGAATAACGAAAACAATCGTCACAAAGCGTTCGAATCAGCAAAACAATCGCAAAAATGCTCGAGTTTTTGAGCTATTCGCATCTGCTGTGTTTGTTGTTGGTGCATATTTTGTTAGCCACATGTATGGACACACATTCTTAGGATATCAGGCTATTCGTTGCGGAATAAATTAATGAATTTATGTACCTCGAAGCACTGACGTGTGATTTAAGTGATGGTTCATGTTCTAGAAAGACTACTTTTACCCCTGTACTGTATATTTATCATGTATACTGTTTCAATCCTTATCATATTAGGTTACGTTTTGTCACGTCCGTCGATTTTCTTCCTAAATCGTCATTTTTCATCGTATAATAAAATGGTAGAATATATTAAAAGATGATAATAAATGAAGTATTTCTGATAATATGGAATAAATCAACCCCTGGAATAATCACCCCTTCTGTCCACCTCTCGGAAAGAATAGGACATTCTAGTGGTGGGCGATGGATTGTGGAAGGGTTGGAGTAGGGTGACGCATAACAGGCGACTAGATGGCGGCAAGTGAGCAAATGTTATATGATCTGCTGTTCATTATTCTAGTCCTTCTTTCCTTCTTTCCTTTCTTCCTTCAATTCTTTACAATATAAATTTTATATCGTGTCTTTTCAAATAGAAATGTTTTTCTAGTAAAAACTGGAGAACTTCGTACTATAGAATGAGTTTTATAGAATGCATTAATAATTCTATATGCAACTTTTGTAGTATAATTTGTTTAGCATTTGTTCAATAATCATTAATGTACTTTATTTTCATTTTACGTTTCATTAAAAAGTAAAAAAGACTTTTCTCGGTGATTTTCAACACATGTAAAGCTGTGTTTCAAACACAGTGCTTCAATAACTTCATTATCTTAGCCACAAACCGAATTGTATGCTGCAAAAGTTTACACTGGAGTGTATTTACTGTCTTTTAAAATATTTTCCCAAGTCTTAAACCTAAATCTTTGTTTAGCTTATTTGGATTTTACCCCGGACACAAACCTAAAAGTTGCCTGCGATTTTCTGGGGTTATAAATAGTTTAACCCTGCGATTCCCAGTTTGTTGACATTAATTAAACTGTTAAATAAAAAGTTACAATAAACAAATACAATTGGTATAAATAAATAAACAAAAAAAAAAAAACATCTTTCCTTTGTAACTCTATAGAAGAAGATTTTTTACAACTTTAAAAGTTTCGAATAGAAAAATTAAAGAATTCGAAAGAAAAAGCAGGGTTCGTAAATGCTCACTCTCGAGCGCTCTTTTTTGCTCCTGCTCGCTCCGACTCGCTCAAAAGAGCAACATCAGTGAGCAGCTCCGTGCTCACTGCTCCGATCAGTTGCGAGCAGTGAGCACGGAGCTGCTCACTGAAAATTTTTTCTGTTGCTCCTGCTCGGGAGTGCGAGCGAGCCGGAGCGAGCATTTACGAACCCTGAGAAAAAGTTCAAAGAAAGAAAATTTATGAAAAGATTATAATTATGTACAATTAAAGTACATAAGTTTTTTCTTATGTATTAATTATTATTTATTTTATTGGTTCTATTCTAAGTATTCTTTGTTTATTATAATTTAACTATATTTTTCGAAGATAAATAAAATAATAATAAAAATCGAAGATAAATAAAAATAATTCAGAGTTAACTGTCGCCAGTTTAATTGCTTTCCATCAGATTCTAGACCTTGACTACCATAGCAGTTCTTTCTAAAAATAATGATTTATTCAGCTCCCTGAGGAGGTGCTCCTACGCCTCATCTGCTCCTGTTAAGATACAGCAGAAGTCTCACGCATGCCAAAAGAACAAAACAACATCAAAGCTTGCGGCAAATCGGGAGGGGGGGGGGGGGGGGGGTTTGCGGCTGCTTTTTGGTCCATGGATACCTACGAGTTGTATTTGTACGTTGCATAAACGCATTTTGCTGGGTCGGATGTTTTTTATTCCCCCTGATGATGTGCCTAATGTGAACAACAACAACAACAACATCAAGTTTACGCACAAAATGCTTTCAATGGAGATCAATTCAAAGGATTTGAAATGTCATTCAAAATCAGAACACAGAAAAAAGAAAATAAAAAGTGAAACGAATTCTTAATACGAGAAATGAAATGAAAAACAATTAACAACAACAAAAATAAAAAACAACGATAGTTCAACAAACACCAAATCAAAAGATTTTGATTTTAAAGTCAGTAGAAATCAGCTTTAAATGCTTCAACTTGTTGTTGCTGTTGTTGCTGTTTTTAGTGCTCCTGGTGTTGATTGCTGTTGTTGTTGTTATTGCAAGTTCTGTCTTTATAAATATTAAATTAGCTGCAATTTTCGTCGTCACTTACGACATAAATACTTACAAGAAAATATAAAAAGTGTCGCCATTTTATCGCGAGCTTCTCACGTTACTCGAGTACTGCATTCGTTCCGCTTCCGGCTTCAGCAATCAAAAATTCCAGGCACAATTCGTAAAGAACTGAACTGATTTCTTATCCTTTGGCAGAATCCTTTTGCTTCTGCTGCTGAATGTGAGAAGAGTAAAAATTTTAAGCAGCGCGATTTGTTTGCCGATAAGCAATGATGATGTGTTGGTGTTGGTGTTCCTCCTCCTTCTGTTCCTCCTTCCCTTCCTCCTTCTGTTTTTTTGTGTGTGTTGTTGTTGCTTTTGTAGATGGTACAAAATACTTTATTTCAGAATTCCTAAGGATATTTTCGTGATTCTTTCTAAAGTTGACAGAGAGAAGGAAAAGAAAAAGAAGAACAACTACAACAACAATAATTGACAAAAACCCAACACCTAATCGTAAGAAATACACGTTTTCTTAAGCTACAAATGTTCTCTTTTATAACAAGTTACTTTAGAAAGAAATATTTTATAAGAAAACGGAAACAAAACAGAGGCTTATAAATTTTGTAACTGGGTTAATGAAACGATGCTGTCTCTTCTAACGCTTTCTTTACCACAAAATGAGAAACGAATAACAAAATGAAAACAAATTCCTTGTCGTTGTCGTTGTCATCATCACCATCGTCGTTGCTCAGTTGCAACTGCGATTTGCGGCACAACTTCTGGGAATTTCTTGCTCAAGGAAAGCAATTAACGATAAGATCACATCATTTAACACGTTCAACATATACACTTTCTCTTTCGTCCCCGCAGCCCCTAGCAACTTTTCTACCATCCTCCCTCTTGGGTCCTCCATTCGTAGTCATCATCTTGTAATGCTTTCTTCAAAAACCTTTAAGTTTACTTTTCGTTACACTCACAAAATAAGCTGTTGATTTTTGCTTTTCACAATCTCTTCTTCCCTTTCCTCACTCATTGTTCCACTCACTCTAACGCTCTCTCTCTCACACTCTATCGTTCTCTTTCCTTTTCTTTTCAGTTCACACTTAAAGTCATAAACAAAGTTTTAA
Source organism: Myopa testacea (assembly GCA_949629155.1). NCBI lineage: Eukaryota > Metazoa > Arthropoda > Insecta > Diptera > Conopidae > Myopa > Myopa testacea. The sequence goes on from OX451345.1 coordinate 65,030,007, forward strand.
GAAATCTTCTCAAAAACACTCATTTAGATACAATCAGCTGGCAACGCTACAGTGTTACATACTTTGTGTTTGTTATCCTTTTCAACGTGGTTATGAAATGCTTTTTGCCCACTGACATCCTTAGATCGAACTGATAACCGAATATAATATAGCCAAGGCAAGGACTAAAGGCTCTCGAGCAAATCAATTCGGTTTCTTTGCATACTGACCTAAAAGTCGGTCGGTTGAAGAATCATACTTGTTTACTTTATTATTTCTTAATAACAGAGAGAGAGAGAGAGAGAGAGTGATAAGAGAGTGGGAGAGAGAGAGTGAGAAAAACATGGAAGAAATTGTGTAGGGAAGATTCGGATTCATATTCTATAATTTTTAGTTTCTTCACTTCATATTTTATTGGAATGACTGATTGCATGATATCATTATTTTGGCCAGTAGAGGGTGTATATCAGTATTCTAAGAACAGGTTAAAGATCTCAAAACCAATGAAGAGTTCGGAGAACTGGAAAAGATCGAGAAGAAAGAAAGAGACAGACCGGCAATGAGGTTAAACATAGATCAACCTGCAGATCTCTTTCCTTGGTGAGGGTGTCTGGGTTGGTGAGCCATCACCTGAGTTTGGGAGCCTAACTGGCTTGGTTATTTTCCAGGTCATAAAAAGCACTTTCGTTTTCTGGAAGTCTGCAAGATCCTCTTTCCCGTGCATTGGACAGTATTTGGTCTTCGTTTTTAAAATCTTTTTTTGATACTTTCAAGTCTAACGTATTGAAGTCGAAAAGGCAGTTGAGAATTTGAAAGAAAACAGAGAGAGAAAGAGAGAGAGAGAGAAAGAGAGAGAGAGAGCGAGAGAACTTTGTTGCATAAGTTTGCAAAATTTGTTGTTGTAAAGTGTTCAGTATTCGGCGATGGCGCTGAATGATCTCAATATTAGAATTTTCCTCACCACTCAAAATTCCAGAATTGATTAATAATCACACTTTTGTGATTATTCTTCTTCCCCCACTTCTTCCCCCATCCTCTTTACAACAACAACTCTTGATTTTATAATAAATATTATTAATTCATTTCGTTGTGTCGCTTCATCGTTGTTGTTGTTGTTGTTGTGTGGTTGCTGCGGTTGTGGATTAAAGTGTGGCAAAATAATAGTTTTGTTTGACGAGAAGGACGAGCGAAGGAGATGGTGTTGTTGTTGGAGGGGGCAGGGGAGAGGGAGAAGGAAGTGTTACACGAAGACGAAGTTGATGGAAACAGTAAAAGTTTTTAATTACCCTCATCAGCGATATTTTAAGATATGCTGTGTGTAGTTTTTCTTCTTCCTCTTCTGCGTTGTAATTATCATCATCTTATTCTCCTTCTTTTTCATTTTCCCATGTTTTCTTCTTCTTCTTTTGCATCTTAACTGAAGTCGTTTGAGTTTCGTTGAGAAGGTGGAGGGATAAAGTGGGGTTTCGCAGCCTCACTCTGTTCTGGGTGCCGCATCCTTCATCTCACTCTCTCTCTCTCTCTCTCTCGGTCTGTCTCTCTTTCACTCACTTTTTGGTAGCTCATGTAAGTTCTCATTTTCTTTGTTTTTAAGTTGGTATCAATGACTGAAGTTTGACTGAGTTGAGTGTTTCCAATGCAGCCACCATCTACGATATCATCGCTTATTTTATACTAATAACATTTCCTAAAAACTGTCGCTAATGTCAAAAACTTCTCAAAAAATAAGAGCGCTTTTCTTAGAAGTGAAAAGTAATGAAAGGAATGAGTTATTGTGTCATTTAATTAATGTTGATTAATTAATTCAAGATTAATAATTGATTTCCAATATAATGTTTATTTTTTCACCTCAAAAGCATCACTGGAAAGCATCAAAAGCTGTCTTTTTACAGTATTCATTGCAGTTTGTTTTTCCGCCTCCAATAAAACTGATTTTTATATCTATTTTACTGTACTTGAAGTGTCCCTTTCGTTATCCTTCTCCAACAGTTCCCCCTCTCTCCCTCTCTCCCTCTCTCTTTCTCTCTGATTCTTTTGAAGTTGCAAATTATTGTTGTTGTTTCCATCCAAACCCTCCAAAAAGTCGCATCTAATTAAGATTAATGATATTTAGAAAATGACATTAAAAAAATCAACACTTTCATGTTCTGTTGTTGTTGCATGGTTTGGCTTCCAAAGCTATGGGCGACACCAACAACAACAACAACAACAACAACAACAACAACAATGGCAACATCAAGAGCAGCAATAAAATGTGCAACGCTGCTGCACTTGAAGTCATGCAACAACAGATTTTGTCGTCATCATTTGTCGAAGCCCGGGAAATTGCGTTTACGCTGCAGCTTTAGTCAACGAAGCAAAAATTAACGCCAAAACAAGCAGTCAAACAAACAGAACTCAAATAGAAGCAACAAAAACCAGAAAATAAAAATAGGGGGCAAAAATAGGAATCAGAAAATAAAAGAGTGAAGCTGCATAAATTGAGCTCCAGGTGAAAATCGCTCAGTGGAAACGATGTGAATGCACCTTAAGAGGGCTGCACTTGAATTTCGACTCGTTTGCATTCGTCAAGCAACGCAAAAACAAAGGCAGAAACACAAGAAAACCAAAAAAAATCAACTAAAAACGGAACCAACTAAAAAAGAAACCAAAAAATTAGTAAAATCGAAAAAGGTTAAGAACAACAACAACAAATAAAAAAAAACCTCCTCTCCACAACCAGAAATGTTCTTCTTCGCTCGACATTAAAACGAAAAACAAAAAAAAAAGAAAACACTTTGCTTTGGTAAAGTTTGTTGTTGTTGTTGTTCTGTTTCTCGACCACCTGCCACGCCCACCGCCTCCTCTCGTCACATGATATCACGCCGATTTAGACGTTTCTTCACATGCGGCAGGATGCGACCGGATGCAAGTGAAAAGCTCAGCCCTCAGAATCTCGGCGAAGAAGTGACAACACGAGCCCCGGTTCATCATCCGCTCGTGCGATGTTCCTCAGCGGGATGAAGCTGTGGGTGCATTTAAACACAAGGATTTTAATTCTGCTGAAGTCCTGAAACTTAACCAATCCAAACACACTCCGTTCGTTCGCTCGTTGATTCTTTCATTCATTAATTTACATCTAGGTACAGTTTTATTTTATTTATTGTAGTTTTTTACATTTCTTTTTGGTGAAAAATAAGAACCAAGAAAATATGCAAGATTCATAAAAGGCTGAAGCTGCAAATGAGACTGAGATTGAAGCTGAAATTAAGACTGAGGATGAAGACGAGGAAGAAAGATGAGGATGACGATGGGAATGAGGGAGAAGTTGACGATGAGGATGAAGCTAAGATTAAAAGTGAGACCGGGGCTGATGCGGATAATGGTTAAAAAACCGCTATCAAAAAACCCACATTCCGCTTTGTGGAAACACCTCACATGGAGCAGGGTTCAGTGATGCACGATGCATCTTTTGGTTTAATTTTTATTGTATTTTTATATATCGTCCCTCGCTTTACACAGTACTCAGTTCACACGGTTTCGCTTTTACATGGTTTTTAAATGAAAAGGAACCATTTTTTGGGTTTATTTTATTTTCATTATTTGAAGTTGCAGTTTTTAGTGTCAAATATAGTGTCCGAATACAATATGCTCCAATATAGTCTGTGGTACAGTTTTTCTCTCTTTTCCCTTTCGCATCCTCTCTCCTTCTATCCTTTCTCTCTACCCCTCTGCCCTCCTCCCCCACCCTTCCATACTGCCCCAAATATGATTTCGTCCGAAAACTGAAACGAACCGAATTTCATTTCCTTGAAAGGATCATTAAAAGAAACTACATTAAAATAGAAAGCATCTTCTTCTGTTTCTTCTCCATGATTTGTCGCACAATTTTTATGAGTAAAAAAAAACAAAACAATAAAAAAGAAGAAGTCTGAAAAAACCAAAGAATCTGCACTTTTGATTGCCAAAACTAACCGATGAAAATGGAAATGGAAATGAAATGTAAAAAACTGGGACAGAAAGCGAAGTTCTGTTAGAGGGATGTACATATGAGGGAGAGATGATGCAGCGATGAGGGGGATGGAGAGGGATGGATGAGGGATGGATGAGGGAGAGGTTAACAAAGCAGAGTAAGAATACAACCAGGGAATTCCTCTATAATATTAGATGATATTCATAAGAGTAGTTTTGTTGTTGGTGGGGTGCGTGGGGTGTGGGTGGGTGCGTGGGGTGGGGTAAAAGTGGTTGTGGAAGGGGTGAAGAAGAAAGGGTGGCGGCAGCGAGTTGGCGCCATTCTGCACATATTTTTGCGAAGCTGCGTAGACTAAATTTTTTGTTATTTTTTTTATTTGTGTTCATATTTTATTTTAAAAGCTATTTTTTTAAGTGCGTTGATGTTCTTGATGCAAGGGTAAAAAGCTTAGATTTCGAGATGGTTACAGTTCGATGGAGAATGAGGGAGAGAGCCACAGAGAGAGAGAGAGAGAGAGAGAGAAAGAGAGAGATTGTGTTGAAAAAATAACAAAAAAACAAACAACAAAAGAACAGAACAGATTTTTGTGGGGTTTTCCTCGAGTGTTTTTTTTGCTGATTCTCTGATTTTCTGGTAACAGTTACAGTTTATAAATCGTCGAAAGACAAAGACAACAAATATTTGCGCTCACCGGATACGGACGACGGCGGAAATCGTGTTCATTAGTCTCATTATAATTGCAGTGCTTAGAAGTGTCTTCGGCGGCCCACCACGAGCACAGACACATCCACATTTCGTAAAACATACAGCGCTGGCCAAACGGTTCAGATACAGTTTAGTTGATGCTATAAATTAACGTTAATAAATCATTCAAAGCAAACACATTTTGGACGGCAGCGCGGCATCCGAAACCAAGTCAAGGGTTCGTTCGTTCAGAGCTTCAAGAAAAGGAAGAAACTTCCACAAAACGGGGAGGAATACAAGAGAAAAGCGGGGTGAGAAAGACAGCCAAGATGAGAGCCAAGTCGAAGAAGAAGAGGAAGCATGTCGAACGTGCCTGCGACGTTCACACCATCGCCACTCCGCTCACTTGTAGTTGGCAACTCCACTCTTCACTGTGACGATGACGATGTGCCTGCCTGCCTGCCTGCTAGCTGCTAATCAGCAGTTAATTTTTTCCGCTTTAATTAAGAGCACGTTCTGCATGCGTCCAAGTCTTTTGTCCCGGTCCGCGCTGGGAATCCTTTCGTTCCAACGGCAAGCGCATTGCTTATATTGTGTACATATTTTGTAACAATACTCAAGGAAGACCCAAGCTAAAGACTGGAAGCGAACAAAGCAAGAAAGGTTAAGGGAAAAAAATATAGCAAAAACTATAATAAAACTAAAAAGAAAAACAAAGAGACTCGAAATTGTTTTGGGCAGGAATTTCATCCGTCCTTAAGACAAGATATACAACAATACACCGCGATACAAGGAGAGCTGCAACGAAAGATTCCATTTAAGAGATTCTCTGGAAGATAGAATTATATACCCAGACTTAATTTTACCCACCTTGTATTCAATTGTTGTTGTTGTAGTTTTCTTATTGTTGTACTTGTAGTTTTGTTGTTGTTGTACTTGTAGTTTCTTTTACAGACTTACAACTTTTATTTGGTCTTAAATTAAATATTGAAACTCAGTTACTTTTGAAATCCGAACACCGTTAAGTAAAAGTGAGTGTGTGTGTGTGTGTAGAAAAGCCGATGGTGGGGCGGTTGTCAGATGTCGCCCTTAAGACACTAATTAAACAAACCAAAAATTAACAATAGAAATCTTTTAACTTCACGTTTACGTTCTTAAATACTTTGTGCAAAGAATTTCACTTCCATCATCACGTCGTCATCTTTCGCTATTTACACGGGCGAACAGTAGAGAAACTGATGCTATAAAAGAGTAGGGTAAGTGAAGAGTGTGATATGCGGGCCACAATTTTATGGGATGTGGGTTTTGTGGATGTTCCTAAAACTTCTTCAAATCCTTCATTAAAAATTTTAGAAGAATTATTAATACGAATGAAAAAATAAAAGTAACTGAAGAATGAAACTAAATATGAAAAAAATATAAGAGGGAGAGAGAGAGAGAGACACGAAATACGAAACGGTACATGGTACATTTTACTCTATTATTAGTATAAAAAAAACTATCCCCATAAATTTCGATTCATTCGAAAGACTTGTAATAATTTATTTGTTGTATATTTTTATAAGTGTATTTTAATGTCTGCCTTTAAAATTTCTCCCCGATTTTAATTTAAAAGCGGTGCATCGACGACTTTCTGCGCTCTAATTAAGTGTTCAGCTTTCAGATTTCAGCTTCTTGTCTGTTCGCATGTCACTCGTTGTTCGGAGCAACTCAGACGATTGCTGATTCTTACTTTCTGCACAACACACTCAGTCTTTGAATTTCTGTTGTCACAAACAGTGTGCTTCTGTTCTCTAACAACACTTGTCATTAGTTGAAAAAATTAGTTGAGAAAAAAGGTTGTTGTTGTAAGTCTTGAGTTGAATAGGGAACAAACAGCGATTGCTTTGGGAAAATATATCTGAATCATCTATATTTATAAGTAGTATCATCAACAGAATTTTCTAAGAGTGAATATAAATCTATTATATGAATAGAGGAATATATGTATGTGTTATTAATAACTAAAAACAGATCTGTAAAAAACTTATGCATTAATTAGGTTAAATAAAATAATTATCAGAATCTTTTACAGAAGTATTCAAATTAAATTAGGAAATATTTTAAACATACAAAAATTTGTTTATTTAGGTTTTTTTAGGGCATTTTTTTAAGATTTCTCTTTTCCATTCCCTTTAAAGAGCCTTCCAAATCAAACTCCAGTTGCTAGAATATTTCCGCTGACCTTTCTTTTGCACTTCCGTTTCTAGTGACCTCTGGTCTTCGTTTTCTGATGTTGCTTCCTTTTATTCTTGATTTATCTATGAAATAATTCTTCACTCTACTCACAGAATGAAACGGAAATCAATTACAATAAAATAACAAATCGCAAGGAAAAGAAACTGTCACTGTAACTGGAGAGAAAGAATGCCTTACCACCAGCAGTTGTCACAGCTACAACATCAACAACAACAACAACTGTACCAAAATTCGGCATCATATTTACAGCAACAACAACAACAACAACATCCTCTGTTGGCAGTAGCAGCATCCGGAAATAATTATGCGTAAGTTTAATTGTAGGAGGAAAATTTATAACTATCATTAGTGTGACATCTCTTTGCAATGAGAGAACAGAGAGGGAATGAGAGAGGGGAGAGAGAGAGAGAGAGAGAGAAAAAGAGAGAGAGAGCGAGAGTGAAAAAAGGGAGTCAGGTCCAAAACTAATTTAAGCTACATCAGCTTTAAGATGATTTCATGCTTTTCCTTTATTCAGCTATAATCATCCACGCGGATTGTATCCTGGCCACATGGGCGGCGGCGGCGGTGGCGGTGGAGGAGGTGTGGCAGGTGGCTCGTATATGAGCGGAACTGGCTCCGGTTATGGGTAAGTATAGCATGCGTTTTTAATTAGCACGCTTAGATTAACATATGCACATAAAAACAAGTACAGACTTCGACTGATTTGATTCTCTCACTCTCTACCATCTTCTCTGGCACGATACACACACACACACACACACACAGAGGGTCATCAGACAGCGGCTACGATTACCACGCTCCGGATGCGGCTCATCTACCCTCTGGCGGCAGTTATTCCTATCATCCTGCTATAGACACCGGCTACGGGGCTCCAGTGGCGCCGCCGCCGCCTCCACCAGCAGGTGGGACCAGCAGCAACCCGGGCAGGAAGAAGAAGAGCGGCCGCTCCTCCGCTTTGACCGCCTTGACGTTGCTGGCGTTCTTCTTCTTCGTGAACATGCTGCAGGGCTGTCTAAAGGATCACACGGAGGCGATGAACCCCACCGTTATGGTCATGACGGCCGGCGTGGTCCGGAACAAGTTCAACAAATTAGCGGAAATGAACTCGCGCGAGCAGAGCGCATCGCCGCCGTCGTCGTCCGCTGCTATGAACGCAGCAGCGTTCTCGTCGGGAGCAGCGATTGTGGTGCGGCCAGCGCAGCCGTCGTCGATGGCGCCCACGTCGCCGGTGATGTTGCACTCTCCATACAGTCAAAGCCAAAGCCAAAACGGTATTTCAAAGCCGTTAACAAGTCACAAATACGACGACAACAACAACAACAACAACAACTATAACAACAACTACAACAATCAGAACGTCTACAAGCAAAGCAGCAATAATAACAACAACAACAACAATAATAATTATGATGACTCGAGTTCGGCGGAGTTTTACGATTCTCACGCGTATCCTAATCAAACGCTGTACTCAGTGGAGTCCAGCGATCATCATCACCAGACTAATAATAATCAGCATTACCAGCGTCATCGTCCTCATCAGCAACAACAGCAACAACAGCAAGGAGAAAGCAACAAACACCATTCCAGCGCGCAGAGTGAGTCGTTTCCTTGGTCTCACGAGCCCTCCCACTCATCAGCGTCATCGTCATCTTCGCCGTCATCGCGGAAACGCGGCCACTCAACGTGGACGCTGTCGCCCAGTCGCATTGACAGCAACAGTGAAAACTTTGACCATGCTGATAACATCGACTATGAGGACGCCGACGCCGACGTCGATCACCATCGCCTGGACTCCGTTCTACACGCATATTAATTGAGTTGCATTGCATTGCATTGCGTCGGCCAATCGTCGTTACTCAATATTAGCGCCATCAAAGGCTCAAAATCCACTTCAAATCTGCTTCACTTCACTCGGCACGGCTTCTACCGTTGCTTTTGCTTTTGCAAAACTTTTTTCGCTTTTGCGAGAGATTTGTTTTTGTTGGCTTTTATTTCTGCTCACCAAAGCGTATATCAAAATGATTTTCTAATGTTGAATAATGTTGAAAATCAATCATCAATCAATATTTTTTACGATTGATTTAATTCATTTAATTTAATTTGATTCAATGAGAAACGAGGAAAAACCATTTTTTTAGCGTTTATCAATAGATGAGCTTTAATAGCAAAAATGCTATAAACCACGCATTAATGGAAATGATATGTAAATAATATATGCATGCACTATAAATGGAAGGAAAACAAGAAAATTTAGCTTAAAATTAATTTATATCATATCTCATGCGAGAAGAATGATGAGTTCTTGTTTTCTTTATAGATCAATTCTTTGTCTATTGAATGAGCACATAATTTAAGACATAAACGAACGAATATAATATGTTAATAACCACTTTTATGATAGTCACTGTTTTCAATCCCCTTTTTTTCTCCTCCTTTTTTAATCCCCTCAGTTTTGTGAATAAAGAAAGGTGTAAATTCAACATCGATGACAGCGTCGCATCGAAGCACTGCTTAAAATCGTATGTCAAAAAAAGCGGATGGTCAAAAAAAATCATACATGTATATATACACATATTGTATATACATATTTATATACCTATTTATATATGTTCATACATAAACGTAAAGATGTATGTTTTACCAACAGGACGATGACGATGATGATGATGAGGACAGCGAATTGTGTCAACAAAAAACACCTTGTTTGCAATTAAAACATAAAATTGGTTGCTGATGTGACTGTGTTTGTGGCTGTGTGTGTGTGACTGCGTGTGTGTGACTGCGTGTGTGACTGAACTCTGTGTGTGACTTCTGCGTGAGTTAATCGTGAGTCTAAGTGACAAGCTTCGCCACTCCACAAACACCTACCATCATCAGCAATATCCTTACCATCACCATCACCATCTCCATCATCAATAAATCAATATTCTGTAAAAATAAAAATTCCACTCAAAAGAATACTTTAAAATTCCTTTTTGAAGTTCGTCGCTTGTCTCTGCGCAAGTATTCAGGACTGAGTTAACGTTGTCTATTATGCCGAAGCAAATACACACACACACACACACACATACAGACATCACACACACACATAAACATATACAAACACCTCTGCAGGATCTGCATAAGTGCATCCACTCATTCATTCATCCGTTCCAATCGTGGCAGTGATGCTGGGAACATGTGTGTATGTGTATGTGTGTATGTGGATGTGTGTATGTGTATGTGTGTATGTGTATGTAATCTCACGCCTTTCATAGTACGTACCGAATTTTTCCCACTCTCAATTTTTTGGAGCCTTTTTTGTTTTTTTTTTTTGTTGTAAGTATTGAAATTTTTATTTAATGCAGAGATTAAGATGTGAAAGGATTTTTGAAAGCATCAAATTTATTTGCTGATGGTGGGTATGGGTGAGTGTACGTGTGTGTGTTTATGTGTGTGTGAGTGTGTGTGTGGTTGAATGGTTATGCTACTTAAGAAGCTCCTTATGATATCCAACAATTTATGCGATTGCAATTGATGAAGTGTTAAGACGAGAACTTCTCTTTGGGAAGAGGATGAGAGAGAAAGACAGAGAGAGGTAGTGAGAGAGAGACAGAGAGTGAGATAGAAAGACCTCTAGTAAAAGTTCTTCGAAAGGAATTTAAAACTCTTTTAAAATTTATTAAGTTAATTCATATACATAAGTTTTATTCAACATAATTTATATTTCATTGTACTCGTATACACGATTTTTTACCCTGTTCTAGTTCCATAGAAACTACAATAAATAACTCTTAACCCAAATAAAGATCAAAGCCTAAGATTTAAAGCACTCCATAAGATAACTTTTAGTAGATATTATATAGCAAAGGTTCGTTTTTAGTTAATTGAAGTTCGAAATGAAAATATAACAACTCTATTGAACTTTTGCTAGTTTATTAAAATATCTCAATTTATTGAAATTTCCAAATAAATTCAAAGGTTTAAATTTAAAAAAACTATAAAACTTCTTAATTTTTTGTAGCTTTTCAAGTTTTCTTCAAATTTCAAAATCTAATCTACTCTTTTTATAATTTATAAAGAATTTCCAATTAAATTGTGTATTATTAAATAAAATTTTGTTCAAATTTTGTGTATTTGAGCTTCATTATTTAGTTTATTAATTTATTTATTAGGCTTTGTTAAAGTTTGTGAGAAAAACCCGTTAATATTCAAAATTATTTGTGATTATGTTGTGTTTATTTCGAAACTTAATTTTCAAAGAGTTTTCAAATAAAGCGTGTTACGTATTTCCTAAAAACTGCGTTCGCAGCAATGCTATCTGTAAAAATATTCTGCAGTTGTTCGCATCAACTGTGTTTAGTGCAATAAACATTTCGCATGATTATTTTAAGGATTCACAAACAAATACAAACACAGAAGCATATATTATGTATGCATGTATGTATGTGTGTATGTACATATAGAAGAATGAAGTAGGTAGAAAACAGTACAAAAACAACCGAAAACCAACACAAAAATAATTTATAATTTTTTCTACAGAGAACAGAAACTTTGTCTACGTTCGTTCGTTGTTCGCCTGCAAAATTTGCTCTCTTATTTCAGAATTTCAGAGGTTGCAACCAAAGGGATTAGTTTGGTTCCGGGACGCAAGATGGCGCTACACAGCTGATGTTGTTGTTGTTGTTGTGGTTGTTCTTCTCCGTCGTCTTCTTCTTCTTCTACTCCCCCTTTTGCAAGCTGAAGTATGCAGCAACTAGAAAAAAACACACTCTAGGATTTAGTAAAGGATTTCTTCCTGGTTGTTGAGAGAAGATCGCATTCATGTAGCATAAAATGTGAAGAAGTAAATATTTTTGTGTATAATATTCGTAGTAAATGTTGTGAGATATTTTATTAGAAATCGTAGAAAAGTGCAAGGAAATTGTTTATATTTTTCACATCTACATACACATGAATTTCGATGAATAGGTCAGACCCATATACCTTCAGATATATTTACGTATCCAAAGACATAGAGATACATATGATCCGGTTGATATTCGCTTTTCTTTTATTGCATAACAGCGCTTTTTTGTCTTTAACTGCTTTTTGTTGAGGGGAAAACTTTTTACAGTCCTCTGTTGTTTCCAACAATTCATTTCTTTTAAACAAATTAACGTTAATATTCATTAGGAATTTGTTTGTGGCTGTTGTTGTTGTTATTCTCCCAGCTGTTGTTATATGTATACACGTACATATGTATATGCATGTGTGTGTATGTGTATCGATGCGAAAAATGCTACCGTTCACAACAAGCAAAGAAGCTTCCCAAGTTTCTGCATCGTACTTGTGAGTTCAGAGCTCACACAGTTTATGAGAGTAGCAAAAGTTTTCGTTTCGTTCTGAGTTTTATTGTTAGTTTCAATTTAAGTTTAAACTTTACGCTAACCATAAAATAAATCTAAAATAAAGTGAAGATCTAAACAATTGTTTATTTTTCTCTAAATTTTTGTCAAAAAAAGAAAGAATCATTCAAGATAAACAAAGAAAAACATCAAGAAATCTCTTCTTCTGGCAATAAAATTTGAACTTTTCTTAATTAAATTTTTTAAATATTCATTGAATTCATTAAATTACTACGATTTCTATCTTTATTTCGAAATGGTGTTGAGTTTTTAATGTTTTATTGTGCTATAATTAATGTCATTCACAATAATAAGTTGCTCATGTAATTTTTTTACTTTTATTTATCTGGTTTTTGTAAAAATTTAAATTAAAGTTTTCTTAAATTTTAATCTATTTAAAGGAAGGCAGTTTTAAAAAGAAACCACCCAATGGCCCACTTTTTATTTTACTCTTTCTGTCATGCGATATTTTTTCTATTCTCATGCGATATGCGATGTTGACTTCAAGTAAGACGAGGAAGAAGAAGAAGAATAAATTTTTTCTTTGTTTTCTTGTATTGAAAGCAAGTACCTATATGAATTCCTTTTCGAATTCTTCTTCTTCTTCTTGTGATCAGTTTGTATATTAAAAATCATTGCATAGTTTTAGGCAAAACTTTTTAATAAAACTTTAACCATTTTCATGCTGATGTCATTGCATACTTTTTGGTTACTTCATTAAAAATGTTGTCAATTATGTGTGAATTTCGTAATCGAAGAAAGTGTTGTGTGTTGTTATTTTCTTAAAAGATGCCAGAGAACATTCAGTTTTACGTCATCTCATTTTCTTTGATCTTCTCTACGGGCAACCTACTTAAAGACAAAACAAAAGAAAGAAACAACATAAAATCACATTACGCAGTGCAATCAGCATAAGCATCATTATCATTATCATTATCATTATCATCGTCATCATCATTATCACCATCAACAATATTAAGACTTCTTGCATATAGAAATAAGAATTCCAAATAAGCATCGGATTTTCTTTATAGCTGTTAATTGTTTTACTTTGTTGTTGTTGTTGTTCTTCCTGCTGCTGCTTTTGTTGTTGTTGTTATTGTTGTTGCTGTTGTTATAGAAGATTAGAGCAAAGAGGTTGTTATTATAGAAGGTAGAGTAAGTTTAGATCTGTTAACTTGCAAGAGCAGAGCACGCTTAGCTCAGAGAAAGAGAGAAGGGAGAGAGAGAGAGACATTTAAATAAAGAGCATGATATAGAAAACTTCGTATACTAAAAATAAAAAACATTAGTAATTCTTACTTTCTTACATGAATTCTTCCTCTCTCTCCCTCCTCTCATGGTTTAGTAGTTTTGTGTCACCGTTTTCCTTAATTTTTATTCCCATTCGAATAACATAACTTATTTTAATGTCATATGAAATTATAATTTATTTATCTGTAGTACATCATTTAAACAAAGACTAATGTTACGACGATCTTTTCTTCTCCTTTCCCTTCAGCCATTAAGGATTAACAAAGTCCTTAAATTCTTTCTCTCTCTCTTTCTCTCCCTCCTTCCCTATATTTCTTTCTCTCTCAAATACACTCGTAGAACATTAAAATAATAAACAGAAAATAACGAAACTTATTTATTTCTGGATAAGTGCAGAACATGATGATGGTGATGATGGTGATGATGATGACGATGATGTTTCGCCAGAATGCGTAACGTTGCTACTCAGAGATATCCTTTAAGATGGTGAGATAAAGTGGCACAAGAAACTAAAACGAGCAACAGCAACAACAACAACAACAACAACGAGAAACTAAATATGCAAGCATCAAAATGAAACAACATTTTTATCTCACGTTTAAATGGATGAGTGAAAGAATGTAGAAAAGTATGCCAAACATTTTCGTATCATAAGCGGATTAAAGCTCGAAAATGTGTAGAGATCTTGCAAGAAGAGAGACAGAAGCAGCAACAACACACGGAAACAGCAACATCGCAGAGCAACAGCATTAAAAGTAATTTTCTTACAAATCTTCTGTTTAGTTGATGTTTTACAGGTTACGCTTGTTGAGTTTTATTTAAGGAAAATAAAACTTTATTTAGCAGCAACAAACAATTCCTGAGTATTGAATATAATCGTAGCTATAGAAAAATATCACTACATAAAAAATGCGACTATATAAAAATGTACCATAAAATGAGAGTTAAAATACAATTAAAAATATCTACGAAGTTATCTTGATCCGATCATCTGATGATGATGATAGCTGTAATGATAATGATGCTTAGGATGATGATGATTATGTTAAGAATGTATGGCGATAATGTTAATGATGATGCTATTGCTGCTGATAGTAATGAAGATGCTAATGATCCTAATGATTGTGATGCTGTCACTGATATTGACACTGAGTACGACGAAGATGATGATGGCACTGATTATGGCGATAATAATGATGATGCCGTTGATGACAAAGTTGATGTTATATCGTATATCATGATGCTTATGCGGTCGGTAGAATAATGATTTATCATGTCAAAAAACAGCAACAATTCTTTTCCTTTTTCGCCTCATTCTCGGCCTCGTTCTCGCTCTGGCGCTCGTTGGTGTGACAGCTCAGTTGGCCGAACAGTTTTGACATTTCCCTGACTTTATTGTTTGTCGTTTTTCTCCCATTGAGTCAACTCATAAATAACTCCACAAACACATTCGCTCGCTTGAGAGTCAGCGATGTGACGAAAATGTATCCGTGTATTTCGGGAAAACCATTTGCATAAATCTATCGGTGTGTGGGTGGGTGTATTAGAGTATGTTCTTGCTTAGGAGACATTCGGACACACACACATTCTTCACCTAACAAATCAATATTTTGTAACTACGTTAAATTGGAATAAAATAATATTTTACAACATACAATGTCCATGTATTATGGCATTTGAATATATTGTAGATAAACGTAAATATGTAAATAAAAAACAGTGATTTTCAGATGTTCAAATATATCGATTACACCATAAATCTATGATGAAATCTGGGTCAAATTTTGAAATATTCAATATTTTTTTATATTTTTCAAGTAGTAATTTCAATATTTTGTATCTTCTTTAATTATGGAAGCACGAATACTTTCAATATTTATTATTTTCTTCTGTTCTTCAAGTGTTCTTCAATATTGTTTTCCTTTTTAAATATTGAGTGAAAACCGTACTGTTTTTTATGCTTTTAACCATAGTTTAATCGAAAATTTATTGGAAAAAACCATATTATTAACTACCATTTATTAGTTTTTTATGTTATGTCCTTTATTCTTCCTCTTTACGGCTTACAATAAATTCAATGAATTAAAGAATGTAACTGAATAAATGAACGAATTAAATGCATAAAGGAAGAACATAAAGGAAAAACAGGAGGCAGAAGCAAAAAGTACGGGCTCAACGATTGACTTATATGACATTATAAACATATACTGACCCAGTGTACGATTTATTGCTGACCAAAATATTCTGCAGTCTGGCAACGCTGTGGGTTTTTGAAAAATGGGGGCCAAAACGAAGTCAAACCGCACCCGGCTTAGTTACAGAACGGAAATCGCCAGGATCACTCCTGGTAACTGAGTGTGTGTATGCGCATGTGTGTTCGAGTGTATGTGTGTGTGTGTGTGTGGGGGGATATGAGTGGTAAAGTTCATGACCTACACATACAGAGTAACAGAAACCCACAGAGAGTGTGTGTGAGAGAGAGAGAGAGGCACACATCTCTTTAAACTCTCCAGGAAAAAAAAGACTCATTTAACAAAGAATTCATTTTATTTCGCACTCTTCTGCTCGGTTTGTGCTCGTTCATTCGTTCCTTCGTTCGTCGGCTGGAACATCTTCATGCATGAGGAAGAGAAGAGAAAAGGAGGGGGGTGAGGAAGAAGAGCAGGAACCAGAGCATGGATTTGGCAACATGCAACCGCAAACGTTGCACATTCGTAGCTTTTATTTAGTTGTTTAACAGTTGCATCAAATGTAAACTTTTGCGTCTTCTTCCCTTTCTTCTTCTTCGTTTTCTTTTAATATTCATATGTATGTAATGCTAAAATGTTGATGGCTTTTTTCCAAAATACGTGTGTTTTTTCCGGTTGCAAGATTTCTTCTTATGTGCAAATTTATGACGCTCATTTAGTTTTATTCTTTTTTTTTAGGGTTTCTTTTCCGTTGCTGTTGCGTTTAGTTGATGGACGAATAAATGGGCAATGCTATATTCTTCGCGGTAACTAGGGTGTGAAACACATCCGTTTATCTTGGTGTGAATACGAGTGAGGTGAGCAGCGCTGAGTCAAGCATCATCAACTCAGGAAGCCAAAAAACTATCACCATCATCATCATCATCATAACATCATGCGGATAGTGATAATGATAGAGAGAGAGATGATGATAATGACGAGAATTATGATGAGGGTGAGGATGGTATGGATTTATGTTGCATATCATTTCATTTGTGGATCAAATAATACTTTCCTCCTCCTCCTCCTCGACCTCTCCCTACACCCCTCCTCACCCTACACCTGGCACCCTCTTTTTAATAGTGTTTAATAACAAGTATGAACGTGAAACGCTGAAATTATTGCCGCAAATTTAAGCTGCTATTATTATAGTAGACACACAAACATAAATACAATATCCCCTCGCTCTTTCTCTCTCTCTCTTTCTCTCTCTCTCTCCCTCTCTTCACCATTCAACCACACTCTCACTAACATTCTTCGACGGCGAGCAGGTTGGATGATTTACGTGGCAATTCCACAGAGTTATGTGTCATCGCAGTATTGCGTTTTATTTATACAATATAACAACAACAACAACATCTACACCAACACATACTACTACTGCTACTACTACTACTATAACAATTACAATGACGACAAATGCAATAACAACAAAAACGGATCAAGTTTTCCATGCATTAAAAGTGGCGATGAAGGCATTTTAACACCTGCTTTATACAAGCTGAGAGTATGAAACACGCATACAAACACATACACACACGTATGTGGATGTATATCGGTTGGTTTTCATTAATACTTTAGTCCAAAAACTAAAAATACGATTAAAAAACATGCCGAACATGTCTAATACGACTATATTGTTATCGAAATAGATAAAAAATGATAATTTGATAACATAAAATAAAAACATTAAAATAATACAGAAAAGTGAAATGAAATAATATCATAAAACATAAAATAAATTAATAAAACCAGCAAACGAAATAAATAGTAGTATAACATCTCAAACACAAGAAAAATAACACAATGAAAACAAACAAACGAAAAACCATTATAAAAAATAATCAATAAGAGTGCTATATTTGGCCTGGCCGAATCTAAGATACTCTACACATAAAAGTTTTGAAAAAATTTAATTGAACGAATTAGTTTTATTTATTTTTGGGAAATTCCCATCATTAATAATGATGCCTTTACTAGGCATCATCTTTCGATCACCATTTCCTTGCATCCAACGATAAGCCATCTGAAAATAGTAAAATATTTATTAATGTTTTTATATTAAATCTAAAATATTAAACCTTACCTTTAATTGTTTGTTGCAAAATAATGAACGAATCAAATTAAATAAAATTGAACCTTTTCCGCGCAAACGAAACTTATCGAATGAACTAAAATGAACTAAAATGAACTAATAAATGAATTTGGACACAACCTATACAATCATATCTTGCGCATGCCTGCTGCTCTGGGAGAGATGTTTTTTTGCAAGAGTATTCTCTTTCTGAGGTACACTGTAAAGTTGGCCGGTGCACGAAATAAAAAATTTAAAAAAAAACAATCAACATTAATGGTAATATTATTGTAGTCAATATCGATCACGAAATCAGACATTGAGATCCGCCTAAACTATTTGCAAGAAACAAGAAAAGAAATTGCCTTTTCATCTTTAATATTTCGCACAGTGGATAAAAAAAAGTCTATCTATTCAATGTTATTGAAAATGGACAAAATCGACCTATTTCCACGCCTACTTTTTATAGTGAATATAAATTCATTCATGCTTAGATCTCAATTTCTCAGCTTGTAGAACGAATGTGCGGTTGAAAATTTGTCCCAAAAATCCCATTTATCCCACTTATCCAAATTTTCTCCGCATAATCCATCGCCAAAAGTTCTCAACCATATTTTTACGATACAATAGAAAGAACATTAAAATGATACAAATATTAATAAACTACTTCCGAATCATATTACAGTACAGTTACTAGCAAAACCTTCGGCGGTCGGAGGTTACAAAACCCATTGCATCGCTCCCGACGTCGACGACTCCCCGAAAACGGTAACCTGCTGGTCTGTAACCTGTCTTTCTGTAGAAATTATGGATAGAATTTTGTTATCATTCCTTCTTTACTTTTTCTTCTATATTTCTAAATCTTATTTAAATATTAATAAATACAAATAAAATATATTGTAATAATTTGTAAATAGCATCCGGCCCATAACTGGGCCACCGCCCCCAGTCAACAAAGACAGCCCATATGCAGAAAATGTTTTGTTCACCGACCGGGTGGCAGCAGAATCGAAATTATATTCATAATCAGATTTATATTCGATTTTGTTGCATTTCGTTCGGACTTTTGTGGCTTGTGTAGTAAATTGAATTGAGTGTCGCTGACATTCTACGTGGACCACAGAAGCGAATACAGCGAAATTGTGTCACGGATGTGAAAAGGAAGTAAAAGCAAACAAATCAGGAATTTAAATTGTTACAAGCAACAAAGAATTTATTTAATAATATCGCATTTTTTGGTGATGCTGAATGTGATCGCATATAAACTAAAGGGTTTTCCAATAAGAGGTGTAATTTTGATATTCAAAGAAAAATGTCATTTTTTGAGATAAATTATCGCATGTTATTTCGTAATAAAGAGGAAGGTATGCCGTTAGTAAGGAAAAACAACATCAGCCGGCCATTTGGCTGACCACGACCACGCTTACAGGACCATAGCTATTCAAAATTACACCTCTTTATGGAAAACCCTATACATGAGTATACCCTTAATATACTCGTATTTATACCATATTTACATATTCTCTTATAATCTATCAAATTCACTAAAAAAATATATTCAATAATTTTGTGACAAAGCGCAGCCTTTTGATAGTAATAAAATTCGAATGGGATTGAATTCATTCATTTCTTCTCTCATAAAAAAACGAATGCGTTTTGCGTTGCAAAAACAACAACAACTGTGAAATTACTTTGTCTGTCTCTTTCGAAGTAGATGCTTTCGAAATTAATTCTCTTAGCTCTCAAAAAGTGGATTCCTTCGAAGTGGATGCCTTCGAAATTAATTCTCTCAAAATCTCTCTCGTTCGAAAGTAATTTTTCCGCCGCTCTGAGAGCGGAAATTCCAGAAAATCACTTCGGAACAGCCGAATGAAGGATTTTACTGGCCAAGCGGCTTGGCAAGTAGCTGCCGAAGCCACCCGAGTGAATTAAATGAGAGAAGAATGAGAGAGAATGTTCAACCTGTTTCTCTCTTTCCATCAACAACAGTGAGCACAGTCTGCTTCTTCTTGTGGATGTGTGGATGGCATGTGGATCTTCGAAAATTATGCTACTTCTTCAGAAACAAATTTTTGGCCAAACAGTTCGGTTCCATTCAGTTCTCGAGTGAGGTCGTGTTACGCTTGAAGGCAGCTCGTATGCCGCCGTGTGAAGTGAACACAATTTTTGTGAGGATTTTCTGTCCTTTCGCACAACTCACAATAGAAAATATTCTCGTGATTATAGAAAAATTGATGCACATGACAAAGGATTTAAAATTAATGCAAGCAACCGAAGCTGAGTTATAAGGAAATTGAAACAAAGAATGATTTTAATTGTAATAAAGTAAAGTAGAAAAAGAAAAGGTTTCTGTTTACCTGCGAAAACAGGTACGAAAACAAGTGTTCTCTTAAATTTTTACTTACTTCCTAACTTATTATAAACCGGCGAATTCTGTGGCATGTGTTTGTGTGTATGTGGATGTGCGAATGGTGTGTGTAAAGGAAAAATCACGAGCATCACTTGACTTGGGAAGGTCACATCAAAGGTCACATCCTATGAGCTAAAAATCGAAACGAAATCATTTCTATCAATATTTCATTTTAACTACATTCGTTTGCATTTTCAATGCGCTTGATTTGTGTTTGAATTATGTGAATGTGACTGTATGAAGAAAAAATAAATTAAACGGATTAACAAAAGCAGTTACAATAACAACGAACAAAAAACCAGCGCAGCATGGAGAGCATCAGGAGCGCCACAATAAAGCAACAGCATCGAAAAGCATAATAAAAAAGCATCCATTCTCGGGGTATATAAAACTTCAATAGCAACATCAACACAAGAGCAGTAGCAACAAAATATAATAAAAAAATATCACGTCTATAATAAAAAGCAACAAAACAACAACAATAGACACAATAATTCCAGCAACATTGCTGCTGAAACCTGTTTTGGTTGTTCGTCGCCTGTCTGTTTTTTTTCCCATCCAACAACCGGCTGTAAAAATGTAAGTAAAATCAATTTTCTCTTCTCGTACTCCTCTCTCTCTCTCTCTCTCTCTCTCTCTCTCTCTCTCTCTCGCTCTCCCTCTCTCCCGCCCTCTCTGTGCCTGTGTGTATGTTTCTCTTTTTGTGTTTTTCGTTTATCGGTCTTTTCCTTAAGCCTATTTTTATAATTTCTTTTGCGATTCCTGTTTCCTTTTATATACAATATATTTATATGCACTTTCTTCTTCCTTTTGTAACTATTTTTGTTTTTGTTATTTTCTGTGTTGTATTTTCTGTGCTAGCATTCTTCTGTTACTGCTTTTGTTGTTGTTGTTTTTGTTTTTGTTGTTGCTCTTGTTTTATTAAGTCAACAAAATCCGGCAGCATGTCGTAGGATTTTCAACTGCACGAGGATATCGCCAGGATAACAGTCGTGGGTACGCAAGAAGCCAGGAGTTGTAAGGATTTTAAAACCGTTTTATTGATTATGGCAACAGAAGCAGCAGCAAACTGTTTGTTTTTCGCTTTGGCTTAAGGGAGGAATTTTGTTGTTGTTGTGAGATTGTTATTGTTTTTTTCTTAATATTGCAAGGACTCTTGATTCAATAGAAAAGAGGAAAAGATTTAAACAAATGCTCTTAACTACTTGATTTGGTTCAATGTGATTATTTTTTATTTCCTATTTACGTTTGTTATACACAAGGACTTTATTGATTGTATCTATTCTTTTAGTTGTGTTGGTTTTTTTAAAATTTTATTTGATTTAAGGATATCCATATGACTACTATTAATTCTTAGTACTGATGAAGATTTACTTTCACTTTCAATTGTTTTTATAATAAGGTTATTTAATAAAAAGCACGAAACACAGTTTTTACTATTATAATATATGATATATTGTAATAAATATTATGTTATTACAATATCATAATATTATAAATATTCTATTATACATATATTATATTTTAAACAATAATAAATAATAATTTAATAAAGAAGATAAAGCAAAATTTTTGTTGAATAAAAACCTGTAAAACGACATGAAAACTCACAAAAATTTCCCATAAAAGATTTGGTTTCTCTTAAATAACAATTGAAAATAATTTCAATGTAAAGGATGGGCCATCGACTGGTTTCTCCTTAAAATTGCTATAAAAATTCAAATTCAATAATTATTTAATAATCAACTATTCTAAAAGTAATTCAAAAATGAACCTTATTATATACTTAAGATAGAATACGTATTTGTAATATTTTCAAATACAATATATTAAACCATTTCTTCAAAACATTTATAACTATTAAACTATTATTAATAAAGCTCCCGTATTAATTATTTAATTAAAGCTCATAGCCTTAATTTTTCATTATGTACACTATTTAAACTGAATCTTGTATAACGTGACATGTCCTCTTAAAACTCATTAATTTCAATATTCTTCATAATTTTGTTGGAGGTTTTAATTAAATCCACGTCTGCTCTCTGCTCTTCTTCACTTTTGCGTTCTTTACCCTTGTTTTTCTTTTGAATTTATACCCGTAGAACCTGTACCACTCTTCGTTACTCTGTATTCTACGGACAACAGGTGTTGTTGTTGGTGTTGTTATTATTATTCTTGTTTTTGGAATAGTCTACAAACGCCAAACATCTAAATTTCACAGTCTCGCATTGCAAAAAATAATCTAGCACCTAGCAACATAGCCAGCAATGCCAGGCGATGCAGCTAACAGCGTGCACCGTATTTAAAGCGCCGCACAGAGCCTTAAAAACGATTTCAGACTTCAGACAATAACAACAACGAGAACAACAACACGTTTTATACACAATGTGCACACCGAATCCTCTGCATCCTCAACAATTCGAAAAATAATAAAAAAATTGCACTAAAATTACAACATTTAAAGTAATTTTCATTGCGAGAGCGAACTGAATGCCAGCCAACCAGCACACAGAAACTTGACTAAGAGCAGAGTCGGTGCAGCGCTCAGAAGAAAGCTGAAGCCGAAGCTGGAGCAAGAAGCCAGGAACACCGAAGAAGGTACACTACGCCTCCCTTTCGACCGGGCACGTCTCCGTCCACAAGTCGGTCAGAGTTGGTCGCGGTTTAAAACCCAAGCTTAACAAACAGAATCAACCAAGCAACCAACCCACAGAGTAGTCGACAAACCTGTAAAGATATCAACTATACAGCAACAAAAGACAATGACTGACCTTATGTAATGCCACGAATGTTAGTGTCTCAACAGTGGAATGAAGTGGAATGAAGCAGGATGAGTGGCTGAGGTGCACATATTAAAGTCGGCTAAGTGGCTAGCGGGCGCGACGCTCGCGGGAAGATGACAAGACTGCGACTCGAATCAGGCGACTGGAATCGATATGTTGCTATATTTAGAGCCATGAGAGCAGAAAAACCGAAACAGCGAACGATTGCAAGCGAAATAAATGCGAACCAGACAGCATCAACATCCGCAGCAGCGCAATAAAAAAGACGAGTCAAGTCGAGTCGAGTCGAGTCGAGTCGAGTTGTTGGAGTTGCTGGAGCGAAATGTTGGTTAAGTAAAGTGCAGCGGCTATAATGAGGCTGTTGCTAAGGAAGCTGTTGCTGTTGTTGCTTTTCCCAACCATAAGCACCAAGAACGGACAGAAAAACAAACAGACAGACAGATACAAAAACATACAAATAATCAGCCAGAGCGACAGAACAACATATCGACCAAGCAACCAACCAATCGACAGACAGACAGACGAACTTCTGGCTCAACTGTTGGCATGTGGAGAAATGCAACTCAGAGCCACTTCTGCGAGGACAACTTTTCCGTTGCCAGACCGAGCGACTGTGGTGGCAAAAATTCAATGTTGAAAATGTGAATAACGCATCCAAACGCATGGACGACGGTTGGATGCATTTCGCTTGCAACATCTTCGCCGACGATGATGATGATGATGGGACGGCAAGAATGTGGCAAAAATGAGATCTGTTTATAAACGAATTTGGAGATCGCGTTGCAAGAGACACAAGATGACAGTCATTTCACACACACACACACACACACACACAACAGAGTGTTAACCACAGTGTTATAAGTTCGATTGACCTGACATTTGATCCGACGGAGTGAATTGTCAATTAAGTCAATTGTCACTTCTTGCGGTACTTTTTACGGAGTCGAAAGTGAAACGCATCTCCAGACATGGAAAGAACTCTCTATTCTACGAAAGCGTAACTATATTGTGACATTAGATTATATTATAAATAAATGTAAATAAAATAAATATTATTATTAAATATTATCGCATATGAGTTCTTTTGAAATACTTAAAATACAAAATAAGAAACAAAACACAAACAACCTGATCTGAAGTGTAGCCAACAACTATTCTTACCTCGAATGTCACAAGACTCGTTGCGCCGCACGGAATTCAAGATTCCGATTCCCATTCTGGAGGTACAACAAATGAAACTTCCTGCCACAGAGGTGCACAACGTAAAGCAGTAAGAGCAGCAGCAGCAGTGAAAGAAACAGCAACAGAAACAGCGTCAGAAGCAGCTGAAGCAACAGCAGCGACTGCACCGAGAACAGCATATCCTGGCTCAACCACAAAACTTGTCGTTATTGTGATAGTCTTCGCCTTCTTCTTTTCCTCTTCGTCTGGTTATTGTTTGTTGTTGTTATGGCTGTTGTTGTCTGTGTCATTGCTACCGTATGTCAAAGTCATGAAAACCCACCGCCAACAACTGTTAACTGCACAGCGAATGGTAACAAGATTTAAGGACCACAAAATGCAACTGTGAGTGTCTGTCTACGTTGCGGCTCTCGATGAACGATTCCGACTTCGAGAAGGGAATAAAATTCAACAAACCATGAACGAAATAAATGCTAACCATCGAAAAGCAACGTAAATAAAAAAAATAAAAAAGGATTCAAATGTAATCCACAAAAAAAAGGTTGTGTTTCCAAATGCAACAAACTGCAACAATCGAAAGTCTTAAAAATGCATTTAATGTAAAGCAACGATGCAGAAATGGTGCGACAAATTAAAAACACAATGAAAAAAAAAAACACCAAAACAAAAACAACAAAGTTTTAGGGAAATCAACACATTGCAAGTGCTTTCTTTCTATTTTCTTCTTCTTATTATTATTATTT
This sequence comes from Myopa testacea, assembly GCA_949629155.1. Classification (NCBI taxonomy): domain Eukaryota; kingdom Metazoa; phylum Arthropoda; class Insecta; order Diptera; family Conopidae; genus Myopa; species Myopa testacea. Next base: position 65,054,903 of record OX451345.1, read on the forward strand.
TACTTCTCCTTCTTTGTTTTATTTTCTTTCATTCTTATTTTTGTAATGTTTTCTAAACTGTTTTTGTGAGATCTCTTTGTTCTAAAATAAGTGAAGAAGTTTTAATTTTATTGTCAATTCATTTTCAATGTTGCTAAGAATTAAAAAGAAAAAAAGGTTAAAAATTGTAGAAATATTTGCAAATAAACAAAAGAAAAAATTTAAATATTTTTATTAATTGAAAACTTTTCCGTCCATTCCGAGCAGGAAAGAGTTCTCTCTTCAACTGGAGAAAAGCTCCTTCTACATTGAAAATCACTAGTACGAGTAGAGTACCTGTATAATGTAAGCATTATCTGTGTACTATACGCAATATCTCTGTACAGTGTCTGTACAGTACAATGTATATTATGTAACACTTGGATTTTCTTGCTTCCTAAACCGAAACTATTTCTCTCAAAGACACTCCTCATTGACATGTGAACTAAATTAAACGAACCATGTTCTACATGTTTTCAATGGAAGAAATACGTACAAATATTTACTCGTATCTCTCGTTATACTCGTAGGCAGGTAGACAGATAAAACCAGGTAACTAGATGGGTAGCCGAAAATCTATAGCATGCTCGAAGTAATTCGAGACAGTAAAATACGTAATTGATGACCTTTTCCCTAATTGAAAGCTACACCATACTTTAGTAATGTGTTTGGAGTGAGTGATTGAAACAGTAAATATCAAAATAAAAAATCACCTTAAGCAGCGGCTAATTTATCATTAATTATTGTCTGAATTACATTGACAACTGAATGCAACTCTGAATTTTGGCGGAGGCACTCCATTTTGTAGGACGAGATCTCAGATCTACTTACACAAAAAAAATGTCCATGTCTTTCCGTAAATCTTGCTATTAGTAACAAAAGTAATATCTATCTCTCATTGCCAGAAGATCTGATTTCTATCTGTGATTCCGATATGCATGTATCTCTTGTTCTGATATATATATCTCTTTAAGAGAGCACTTTTTTTACTTTTTTGCCTCTTTTGATATACATATACAGCATATCTACATAATATCTCTCATTAACAAAAGATCTTATCTGAGATCTCTGTTTTGTTTTTCCTTGTTTTATATAACATAAATAAAGAGTTCCCGATAAACCTTTACCACAACCATTGCCATTATCCTTCAAAGGCTAATTTATTCATGGTCTGAATAACTTGTTTTGATTCCGATCACCTTCTTTTTCCTTCTTCTCTTGATTACCTCATAAATTCCATGTTATGTTAATTTAATCTATTTAACATTAATGAATCTTATGAATTTTATTTTATGACTCTATAAAATGTTAAGTGATAATAAATTTTGCGAGAGAGAAAAGAAACAGAGAGAGAGAGAAGGGTGTTCTTCTCTCTTTCAACACAAATCGAATTTCTTTAATCACAACTTAATAATAATTCATGTTGTTTTAATTAAGAAAATGAAGTGTTGCATGCATACGGAAAAAGAGTCTCTGTTGGAGCTCGAACGGTCTCGGTCCATGTCAATTTCAATTACGAGATCATACTAAAAAATTTAACATGTCTATTTGCCAGCAGCGACAAACGTCTGTGTCGTTCGCATTTGTTGCAGAACGCTCAGCGAGCGACTAAGCAGACCAGCTTAATACATCAACATAAGTGATGCAGCAACAACAAGGAACAGCAACAGCAGCAGCAACACTAAGAGTTTTGCCCCTCGTTCAATGTCGATCGCAATTTTCAAGCTCATCTTGCATCAGTGATGATATATTGGATCGTTAATAATTACAGCGCAATTATGCGCTGTTGCATTGCTGCATATTAAAATGTTTAAAATTTTCAAAATGCAGAACATGTGTTGGTCCTGCGGCTGTGACTTGTTGTTTAACCTTTTCATATACAATACACACAAGATATTGTTGTTGTTTTGTCGATCGTTTCATCAAGAAAAAGATTCCTGAGCACAAACCGTAACATGTTATTAATTATGGGCAACACAAGGTCCAACATTTAAGTTGTTCCCCTCAAAATTCCGAGTATATTATAATTTGACTCGGAAAATAATAAGTAAAGAAAAGAAGAAACACTTTTGTTTCTTTCAGACATCTCAGCTTTTTTGCGGAGACTGATTCTGAGTATGTTGTTGTTCATTTCTGGTTTATGAGATTGTTCCTTGCCCTGAAGTATTACTTCCATAATCCATTTTTTTAAATATTTTATAACATTTTATAGCATAGAGTCTATTTTCCGATGTGCCTTTTGCTATCTGTTTTATTTTTCTGTCTTGGTTTTAGTTACAGGCTAAAATATGGCTTCAAATTAATTAACATAATTAAATAAGCATAAATAATTTAAGGATTAAGTATTTTGGCTTTAAGGATTTAAAAGAACGAGAAGGCGGGTGGAATGGAGAAGGTAAAATCATATCTCAGAAGTTTCCCAAAGTTCCGGTTCGTTAAATGTACCTGTTCAATTAAATTTAGCCCGAGGCTCTGTTTAAAAATTAATAAACCCCGTCGATAATGAGTTTTCCTACCCCCCCTATCGATTTTATTAATTAAATAATATGTATGTACATACATATATATTTTAAGGTTGAATACTTTCAACTTGCTTCTTTTCGCTGTTCGAGATGACACAAAGTAATCATTTTACACACACAGACACCTTTTCGAATGACTTTAATATGATGATGATACTCCTCATGTTGTTATTGTTGCTATTATTACTATTACTGTTGCTATTATTATTATTACTATCAATCATATTCCATTGTTGTAGGGGTTTTTTTTTTAGGATCCTTCTTTTTTCATTCGTTGAATAGTTTAACGCCTGAATGATGTGTCACATTTAAATGCTCTGCTTCAACGCTTCATTGACAGTTCACGCTACTAGAGATGTATAGTATCTATTATTTTTTTTTTGATAGGCACGAACCAAACTCTGTGTGATTTCCACCAGAGTAGCCCACAATAAAATATTCAAAATGTTTTTATTGTGCTATAAATTGGTTTATTAAAATTTCCTTTGATACAATTTTACTCAAAATATATTATTTAGTCGAATATACACAATAAATAATATTTAATAATTTTCGATTCTCTTATAATCATTGGTATGCTGTGATATAATTTATCATTTTTATTTTTATCATTATATGTACATATGTATGTTAATAATTAATATTTAATGAATAACAAATAAAAAATAACCATTAATTACGTACCATATATGTACATATACATACATACATACATATATATGTACATACATTATCTGTGTACAATACACTTTCATTGAATCCAATCAACACTCTTACAACTTGTAAAATTCTTTAACATTTGTTTATTTTTAATAATTTATGTTAAATTTGTGAAAATAAATGTTATTAATGATTCAAATTGCGAATGACTGAATGAATTATTTGAAGTGCAATTATGTTTTGCTCTTGCGATGCTTTTTAATAAATATTTATTACCAAAACAGTGGCTATAAATTCGATGGGTAACTTATTTATTTATTGCTTTTCCAGATATTGTATATTATTTGTTAATTGTTTTTGTCCGCGCATTTAATTGATGTTATTTTAATGAGTTTACATTTGATTTTAATTAAAGGCGAAAATTAAAATTCAAATTCAGAGTTAAAAGACTTGGATAAGTTGAAGAGGAGTATAAGGATATGATAATGGAGTATTGGATTTATGGTTTATACAGAGACATAGTAAAGCCCAATAGTTCAACAAACAAGTCATATTTTTAGTAAGAGACGCTAATGGGAGAGATAGAAGGATAGAGATATATATATAGGGACAATAGTGACTAATGGTGAATAGTTGAAGGTTGCTCACGAGGACCACCTTAAGTCAAACTCTTGTGGACTAATGTCAATCAGTTTTCCCCATAGCCCCATATCTCTCATATCTCTGAGAAAGGATGAAGGATGATTTCTATGAAAGAGTACATTTTCCCCCCAAAGTTCTTATATTTTCTTCAGTACTGAGAGTGGATGGAGTATCTTTGAGTATACTTTGAGTAGAGTATCATTACTCTTATATTTGATAGAATATATTTTCCTCAACTTTTAAAAGCTTAAAATTAAAACACTAAGTTTCGATTTTAATAACTCTAAAAAAAGACCATTAAGCCGAAGAGTTTAATTACACCACAAGAGTTAATTATATATTTTTATAAAGTGTTCGTTTATATATAAAAACAAAAGCTTTTGAACCTTAAGATGCAATCTGTAACCGCTCCTTCCTTCGTGTAGATACCATAACCTCCGAACTAATGATACAATCTTCATCCATCATCATCATCATTATCAACATCAACATTTGACAACATTAGCATGCATTCTGTGACAGCATAAATCGGTGTAATCAGTTTACCCCATCACCGCGCCTGCTGCCCTCAATTCCAGTGGAGATAACATCATCATTTGCAAGAGCAACAGTTGCTCAGTTTAGAGTCTGTTAATAATTTTTTTTTGTGACAATTGGCAAGTTTTTGCTGTTGTTCATCATCTGCTGTCGCTAAATATCACATCACCAGAGATATGGTGATGATATTCATTATTCTGTGCACTTTTCTACTCCTTCATGCATGATTCTTCTTCGGTTGGGAAATTATTAGATTTAATAAAGATATGCAACAAAAATAAAACAAAAAACCTTGAATCCAATCGTCTGCAGGTTGGATAAGATTTTTTGTTATTATTGATTTGTTGTTATTATTGTTGAATTTGGCTTTGATGATAGTCATTTGTAAAGAGTAATCAAAGCTAATGAGTGCGAATTAGAGAAAAACTCGTGTTAGTAAGAATATAGAAGGAGAAGAAGAAGAATACTCGCTAGGACTCGCCCTGCCCTCCCCTATCCATCTTCATCATCCATCTTCTATAATCCATCTTCTATAATCTTCTTGGGTTAAAGTGTTCCATTTTTTGGTTCGAATGATGGTTTCTTGATTCATTTGTTATTGAGATTTAAAGTCTTTTATATGTTATCCAGAGTATGTTCCAAAATAGTCAAATAGTTTCAATAGTTTCATTGAATGATTTCAATAGTCAATAGTTTCTTCCACAACGCCAAACTCGAAGTCAGAAGATTATATCATCTTCTGCATATATAGATATCTACTGTGATTTAGATCGTGCTTGATACAATAATTAGTGTAACTTCAACTCAACACTTGATGTAAGATGTTAATTTCTATGTTTCATGTGTGTTTTATTTTTTCATGATAATGATTGCAATCTTCGTGATTACAAAACTAAATAATATTTATTAACTGCAATCGCTGTATGGAAAAAACTACTTAAAAGGCTGGTCTATAACCTAAAAATAAAGTTTTTCGCTCTCGATATCACGTGCGATCAACTAATCACGCTAGACGCAGAGCCGGCTGCACAGGAAGCTGAACATTAAGACAAGTAAATCCAGAGGAACGTAACGTGAATTCTTAAGGCGGCCATAATAACAGAACTTGAATGGGATCAAAACTGGTGCTTAACCTCTGGTCGTTCAAATCATTTCCCCCAACAACAGCAGCTGAAGAAATACCAAAGAGCTTATTCAATTATGGCTAAGATTATGATTACAGTTAACTGCTGAGAGCATCAAAATCAAAATGAATGAAGCAACTTGCAATAACGAAACAGGAGCGGAGAAATAATTGCATTCACCGAGGTATTGGAATGGAGCAAAAACAACCATCAGAGAGATCAGAGATGATGGTTGATGATGGGTGACAGGCTGCTGTCAAGACTGAGGACTAGAGAACTATGAGAAGTAGCAATCCAACAAAGGCATAGTTTAGTAGATCACCCAGTGGCGAAAAAAGAAAACTACAGCAGAGTGAAGCAACAAAGCTAATCAGAAACGTGGAACCACCGCTCACCGAAGACCCCGAACTGAACTCAACTATTGTGCTTTAACGTTACCGATCTAAAGAGGCGGAAGAAATGACGGCTTCCTTCGGCGCGGAACACAAGGTGCAACTGTGAGCGAATCAAATGAGGAGTGATAATTTTTACACGCTCCACTTTAGGAATAGTCAAGTGTATTGACTGTGAAAATAAGAACACCGAGCTGCTGTGGCTGCCGGGACCCAAGATGTCTGGAGTGAAAAGTCAAGTGAAGCAGAAACAATGGAAATCACTAAAAAACACAATGTTGAAGCGACTTAATGAGTGGGGTAGAAAAGAGGAACGACAAGCAGACAGACAAAGAAATAAGATGCGTTACTTTGCGTTGCTGCCTGCGACTCAAACATGCGAGGTTCACGTCAAGGGTAAATAAAATTCACCTCACGAGTGTATTTCTTAAGGTGAAATGTTTGGCGAGTAGTGAAGTGAGTGAAGGGTTGGTTGATTGACGCTTCAAGCACACGGTTAGCGAAGGGCGAACACGCACTTAAAATAGGGGAACAAAAGCCTCGGGATTCAATTTGGAAATCATTGTTGCCGAGGTAATTCGGGGATGCAATGTTGCAAAGCAGGGCAGAAAAGCAGTTCGTCTGTCTGACACGCTAGTCTACATAATACACCAGTCAGGCAGTCAGTCAGTTCGTCAGCTCGTCACTCATTCGCAGTCGCACCCACATTCATTTGTTGTTGGATTTGTTGAACTGTCTGCTCCGATTCCGAATGAAACAATGAATGAGTGAGTGAGTGAATGAATGAAGAAATGAGTGCTAGAATTATATGAAAATATTGCCTGGCGGTGGGTATGGAAACACAAACAGGTACACGTTGAGTGACAGGTAGAAAAGACGTGGAGAGAAATGAAGAGAAGAGTAGGGGACCGGCTAGAAATCGGTAGCTGTAAAGTGGAAAATCGTGGTACTAACTGCGGATTAAAGAATGTGTGTGTATGTGTGTGTGTGTCAGTAGTTGTTTGATGTACGTGTTGGCGGTAAACCTGGAGAGCCCTTCAACACATTCAAACCGTGGCATATGTTGTCAGCCCGCTTCACTTTCGAACGTAGTTTGTGCTAATTTTGCAAAAGAGGTGTGCTTTTAGAAAAGGATATTTAATTAAAACCAGCTTCATTCTATAAATTAAGTGGTCTCTGCGTGTGTGTGTGTGTGTGCGTGGTTGTTTATTTGTACATCAACATCAACTCTGCTATCTACCTACTCTAATGTTGGCTAACCCTTGACCGCAAGTTATAGCCAATGAAACGATTTTACCAAATCCGATGCCGAGCAAAACTCAAGTAAACAAATTTTTCCACTGGCATCCCATGCTAACAGCACCCTCCCCTACCTAATGGAGGGAAAATAAAGCCAAGGAATGGACCCTCACGATTTTGTAATTAATTTTCAGAGTTTAAAAGTGAACCGCAAAAAAGGAAACCGCAGCAGTTAACATCAAACTTAAGCAACATTGTTGCAGAGTCAACAGCAGCAACTGCGACTGAAGCAGCAAATTTTGCTGCTTTTGCTAACTTAGTTTGTTAAGTTTTGGAACAACAGCAACAGAGCAACAACAATAAATATAAGCAATGTAATAAACAAATTTCTGCTGTTGTTATTTTGTGAGAAACAGGGAAGGAGATGGACTGGAAGGGGATGGGAAGCAAGGAAAAGGAAGGGCGTGGAAAGGGATGATCGATAGCAGTTGGCAGCAGGATCTAGAAAAGCATCCCGGCAGAAATGTGATTGCTGCCAACCCTAACGAACCACACCGCCACAGGATTTCTTCAGTGTTACGGACAACTTCTTCACCTAATGAATGTTGTGGACATTTGTCCCTCAACATGAAGGAACAGACACGAGAGAGAGGTGTTTACAGTAGTCACTCTCTGTGTGCCACTCCTCAGAGTTTTAGGTTTAGGTTTTGCCTAAACATGAGATTTTGTTTGTTGTTTGTCATTTACCCAAGCCACACAACCCTCTCCTACACGACCACCACTCTAGTTAATTTAAAGGCGATGGTCTTTCTCTCAGCTTCACTTCTCACTCTCTCTCGCTCTTCATACGTCGCCTACACTCAGTCACTCTGCCTGACAGTTAACGTATGTAACTGTTTACTGTGTTGCACTCTGGTCGCACACAAGTATTTATTCGTGTACGTTGTTTACAAATAAGTTGCTCTGTGAAACAAATTTCAATAAACCGGAAAACAACAACAATTGCAATATTACAATAAATTGTATCTTACAAGCATTGTGTTTTGTACTGTGTAAGGGATTTTTGAAGCTTGTTTAAGTTGAAGCCACCACAACTTCATGAGTCAGCAACAACAAGCAACAAAATTAATTTCGTTAAAGTTACTTTACAAGCATGATTCTTCGAAAATTCAAGAGCTTCTGAATGGAAGGGAAAACAACAACAACACACTTGATGGTTGTATTTACATACACTTTTTTGTACTTTACAACACTTTTTTTCCTTAAAGATGTCAACTAAAACTCAACTCGGTTTTTGAATCCGAAGAATCTGAGGTTTTTGCTGAAATTCTACTCCTCTCTATTCAATAATTAATTTGACCATCTTGAGTTTTAAAAAACAATGAGGTATCTCTGTTCGATGGATAACATTTGGAACTTTAAAGAGTATTTGCCTGTAATGAATATAAAATTACTAAAATACTCCCAAGAAGAATATATGCAAGTATAAATCCTACTGTGGAAGAATAAGAAACGGAGGCTTCTGAGGATAATGAAAATGATGAGGATAATAAGAATGATGAGAATAATGAGGATGATAAGAATAATGATGATGATGAGGATGATAAGGATGATGATGATTTCGATTTTCACTTGAGTCTAAATGTGACCCAACAAGGAAGTTATTCGTACTTTATAACTCTGTATTTCTAGATACATATGTACATATTCTCTCTTAAATGAAAAGTGATCATATTTTATATAAGAGTAAAACGATTTTAATTTATATGAATTTTTGTAAAGTTCTCGAAGTCGTTGATTTATTTTCTTGTTAATAATAACTCTTTCAAGCTCCGTTCATGCTTCAGTAAAAATACGAGTGTATGTAAAATAAAAAATACCAGAGATATACGAAATATCTACACTATTTGCGCATTTCCAGTAAAATAATGTAATTTATTTTAATGTTTATTTTATTTGGTTTTTTTTCTTTCTTTTGTTTTTTCCGTCACTCAGTTTTTAATACAATCGCCACTCGACTGTATCAATATTGTTCCTTCACTCACTGTTGCTCCTGCTGCTGCTGTTGTCGTTGCTGTCGTCATCACATGTCGTCGGCCACATTGTTCACTATTGTTGTCTTAACTGCATAAGTAATAAAATACGTCAGTCAGGTGACACGAGAACGTCACATGGATGTCACTGCAGTGATGTCGGCACTCTTCAGGAAGGGATTCAAACAGCGAGTAGCTATCAACGAAAGGATTGATGAGTGAGCTAAGGAAGAGTGGATGGGGGGAGGGGGTGGGGCGAGGCAGGGTAACATGGCGGGAGCGAATGAGTGAGGTAAGTGGAGGACGAAACGGATCGGGTCCGGAGAGGAAGAGGAAGAAGGAGAAGGAGACAAACAAAAATGGACGTTATTTAAGGACATGGTACATAAAAACCAACGAGCACCGAGTACCGTTAAGTGCTTTCCAAAGAAAAAAATCGTGTATAAATAAAAAATATTTCCTGGTTTTTTATGGTTTTTGTTTTTGTTTAATTAAACAACTCTTCTGTAGAATGTCCATCACATAAAAAACTTTGTGTTTTTCCGCGCAGGGATTTTATAAGCTGTTTTTTGTATGAAAAAAAAAATTAAAAGCGAAATTAAAGCGGCCGAAATGCCAAAACGAATATAAGTCGAAACGTTTAACCACAAAAGTTAAAGTGGACCCCAATAATAAAAAAAATATTTGGCTCAAACTGCGACAGAATGGAGTATAATTAAACGGCCTGCAAAAGAAACGGTAGCATTAAATTGTAGCGTACACAAGTAATTGTATCGTGTCATGTCACACTTGTGCCTGTGTTTGTGTGTGTGTGTGCAATTAAGGGACGAACTAAACCTTTTGTTATCTAATAAAATAGAGAGAAATGCTAAACTATGCACTCATCATCATACTCTTTCTTTTCCTCGTCGTCCTCTTATGTTCAGATGTTGTACTTTGTTGTTGTACTTGTTGCAAATATTAACAAATTGAGTTCGTGGACAACAAAGTGACCATTGTAACCCTTATCGTTTATTTGGCTCCACGCCATCCGCAAACATACTCGTACCTACATTACATATATACTTATATATATGTATTAGTATATTCCATCAAAAGTGAATGTCTGCTCACCCTCCTCCTCCTCCTCCTCCTCTGGACAACACATCTGCTCTTCTGTCCTTCCTTTTGTCACTATGACTGTACAAATTAGCCGGACATCGTCCTGGCAGGACAGCCACAAACCGTTACCTCTTTTGTACAATATAAAGTCCACTTGATTATTTCTATCAAGCATGAGTGCGTTCTAAATAATTTCTGGACACCTCCTGCTGTGTTCGCTTCTCCGCTGCTGGACATTTTGGAAGTCGAACGGTTGTCGGTTGGCAAGCAAACCAAAGACAACAAAAACAACAAAAGTTACACCGTCTACAAAATATTTTTTTAAGTTTCATATGATGATTCAATTTAAGTCGCTTATAATAAATGATGAGTTTAAATCTCGGGTTCATTTTAAAGAATATTTTTTTATTTCACTTTTTGTTTATTAGTTTTTAGAAAAAGCTGTTTAAACCTACCGTAAAACAGTATCTAATCTCAGTACTTAATATCAAACAAATATAAAATAAACATTCGAGGGATATCTTTTTTATTATACGTCTTAAACAACAAATATACAAATAAACATATAGTTTATATTGAGCGGAAGTACATATAAATAAGTCTTCAAATTATTGACTCGATTCTATTCTGCCGTAGACTTTACGATCCCATTTAGCTTCCCTGTAGCTCGTAAAATATACGTACTTCGACTTCGTAAGATCAATCAACAAATCATAATTTCGTTTACAGTTTGTTTATAGCCTTTGTTATTGCCTCTATTTTCTGAATCGTATTTGTTTCTAGTGAACTTATAAGCTCCGCGATCATAAATTAGTTTGCCTTGAATTCGGTGTATCCTCGTATATAAACAATTCATTTATGATAATCTAATCTATAGAGATAGATAGAGATGTGTATATGTACGTATCTATCTATAGCTGGAGATATTTGATACTAATTTTATCAGTTTTAAAATAAGTTATTTTTCCACTATACTTGTATCGTAAATTTATTTCTAATCCAAAAAAATTCCCCCCCAAAAAATAGAAAAAATTGTTTATATCTATAATAGAATATATATATTGTACATTTAGAATTTCATTGTAGAAAACACTAGTGATACAGTCCAAGTGATACTTGTTTTAGAAGATATCAGCGCATACAACAACTCAAAACATTTTACACTAGAGTGATAGAAAACTCCGAAACACTCAGGATCTCCCAACTTTTGCCAGTTATCTACTCCATAAAGTAGCAATTCAAGAGATGTAGTTTTATATCTTCAATCCTGAGTTATTATTATTAATTAAATAGTAACATCGGACTTAATTACAATGGGCGTGGCAAATAAAAGCATTTTCCTTTTATGTCTGAAGAAATCTTTTCGAAAGGGTTGTGAATTTAAGATAACTTGTCATGAGATTTATGCGGTTTTTTACATTGCAATAATACATAATTTATTTAATGCATCGATAGAGAATGAGTTGAAAATCATTTCAATGGTATTAATACACTCCTCAAGATCCGCCCTTAACTCGTATATGATCAAATCATAAATGTATACGAAATATGTACGTTCTGTAACAGTGAATGAATTTTTACTTTTTTAACGTTTTTAGCCAAATGAGTGCTGAGGAATCGGTGGAAAGCAATTTTTAAAACATATTCATTCCGAAATTACTTTTCTAAGCCCCGAGGTGCAGTCATTATGGACGCACAGCAGGGAGGGAGTCGAAATACACAGTCACGACATCTAGACAGACATGCAAATAGATGGGAGAAAGGACGGACGGACGGACAGACAGGCAGACAGACAGATGCAGAGCGTGTTGCCGTCGCACTTGTTGTTCCCACAAGTATTTTGACAGCGATAAACAATTTGCTTAAATAAACAGTCCGCTTCAGGCGCACCGTGAGTACGTACGTACGTGGGTATCAAATGTGTGGAAACCCAATCACCAAAGTTTAATTTTCGCTTTTCCTTTAGGACAAACATTTAACCCGTTTTTAGTAGATACACTTTAGCATTTATTCGGTAAGAGAAGCAGCTTTGGTGAACTTTTATGAGGGTACTATTAAAAAAATTACTGCTCACACTAGATAGGAAAGAAAAAAAAAATAAAAAAAAATAAAAATAAAATCTGTAAATAGTTTATTCAGTTGCTAATGACTTTTTGGCAACTTGTTGCAGTTTTAAATTTATTGTGGTCGTGCAAATTTATGGTTTCAATGGATTTTATACGATGTATGTATCTGACCATCGCGAATCTAGTCACATGACAAACTACTCGTAAGCCAGTTCCGATTCGATGCTGGTATCTGCTGGTCAGTCGTATACTCTGGCAGTCGCAGCCTCGCACTCACAAGGCCAGGTCGCTCTGCCTGATTGGATTTTCCATAATAAACGTATAAATCTTCAGAGCCTCTGCTCAACTCAACTGTGGACATTTTTATGGCCATTTCTTTTTTGGATTCATGCCAAATGATATTCATTTATAAAACTTCATCTTCTCCGCCAGACTTGAATTGAGTTATTACTGGGTATGAAATTATTATACGTATGTGGAACAGCTAGTCATGAAGAAATCATTCGTGTGTGATACTAGAAAATATGAGATATATAAGGAGATGATAAGAAATTATGACATTCAAGCATCAAGTTTAAATTTACATTAAAAAAACTAACGGAAAATTAAACGAACATTTTTTAATACTCTATATACGATACGTATAGACTTGTAAATAAATACAGATATTAAGTATATTGTTTTTATAACAATACATTAATCAATTACAACAAAAAATATGATGAGGTATGAGACAATATGATCAACTAAGGCTATCGACTGAGATGATAGCTAGAGATTGAGATAGAAATAGAGATAAAGAGAGCAAGAGTGTCTAAAAAAATGAAAGTTTAAACAGTAATACGCAGGCGGTATTCGAACCCGTGACCTTGAAGCTAATAGGCGATAAAGTCATCTGTTCCACTAAAGAAGTTACGTATTATAGGCGAGTCTTTTGTAGTGCATTCTATTCTATGTTCAGGGTATACTTTGGACAAACACACACACAGAATTAAACCATTCCATATATACTGTAGAAACACAAACACACACACACATATAGATACACATCCATATATAACACACAAAGCTATGGTTACATGAACCTATGTGTTTGTGTCATCAAGTGACATATTGAAGCGGATGTCCATTTGCAGCTGTACAATTAATTGAGCGTCATATTGCAGTTAAGCAGTTGTTGTTGTTGTTGGTCTTTCTAGCTGTTGTTGTTGTTGTTATTGTTATTGTAATTGTTGGTGTTATTGTTGTTGTAGTAGTTGCTATTAATGTACTTGTAGTTTTAGAGAATAGAATGAAGTCGTGACCATAATCATTTCATTGTTGTATAGAATAATGTACAATGCTTTTGCTATTGCAGTTTCTGTAGTTTTTGTTTTTAATGTCGTTGTTGTAGTAGTTGTTGTTGTAGTAGTTGTTGTTGTAGTAGTAGTTATTGTTGTTGTAGTAATTGTTATTATTTAGAGTATGTATTTGAAATGTCACACTGAAATTAGTTGGCCACAACAGCTGCTGCTGCTGTTTATGTTAAGGATTAGTTATTATTATTATTATTATTATTGTTTTGTGGTTGTTGTCCTGGCTCTATTAGGAACAATTTCCACCAACATTATCCTTGTTGAATTAAATTATAACATCTTTACACTTCATTCAGCAAAATTGCATTCTTTCACGCTAACAACTAACAACTAACAGTTACAAATAGTAACAATAAACAATTAATTAAGACCATTTTAAATCTCTTGACTGTACATTTCGTAATATCAACCAACAACGCTAGTCAAACAATCTGTAGTTAGTCAAATATTTTGCGAAATCATTTTAATCTTTATTTAAAATACTTTTCATTTGACATTTTCGCTAACATTTTTTTTCTTGCTATACTATTAACACTGCAGGTGGTACGGCGGCATTTGAATTTAATTCGATATGCATTTTAAATAATCGTACATACGTTTTTAGGTCTCTGACTCCGTGCCTCTCCCTCTCTCTCTCTCTCTCTGTCTTTGTCTCTATCTCACTCTGGTCGACGTGTGTCTCTCTACTTTTCGAGATTTTAGACTTTAGACGATTTAAAAAAGTTGTTTTTTGTAGATTTTTTTGCTTTTTTCAAATTCCCTGTAAGCAATTAATTAGGTTTTAAATACAAGTATTATTGATTACGTGTCAGATGTAGATTTAACATTTAATCAAAGAGCTTAGATAGTTTGTTTTAAATATTTTTTTCTGTATTATAGTAATAATTTTTATGGAAAATATCATTAATCAAATTAATCGGATTTTATGCTTCAGGCTTCACTACATAGTGAGTTAATTCGATTTTTAAAATTTTAATATGTATTCATTTATTTTATAAACTTTTTTTATTTCGTTTATATATAAATAAAATAAAATATAAATAAAATGAAATAACTAAAATATATAAAAAAATAAAAAAATTAATGTATTAAAATTAAATCAATATGTAACTATTCAAGAAATATTAATATTAAATATAAATGAAGTAATTCTTAAAATATTTAAATACATTTTTAGCCTTAGAACGGTACGAATAAATGTTTCATTCCTTCGCCACTACATACTATTAATTAAGTTTCTTTCCTGCTTTCTTTATTTACATTATTTTCATTATTATTGTCTCATTTTCTTTAATTTTTAATATTTTATATTCTTTTTTTCAGATAAGCAATATAACGGTATCTCAAGATGTTCAATTCATACAAATCATCAACTCATTTTACTCGTAAGTTTTATTATTAATAAAATGAATAATTTTCTCGTGTTCTTCTCTAGAGAAGTTTTATATTATTTTAAGCTTTTAAAACATATTTAGTTAAACATTGAAATCACATATGTAAATAACTTAAAAGTTTTAACATTGAACACTTATTAATTAATACTTACTCAATAGTTGTTAGTAGTTTAGAAAAAGAAAAGAATTTCATACAAGTGATATTGATAAAGAATTGATAAAGATAATAAAAGAAGAAATATTAGTATTTTAAAATATAGTATCTAAAAATAGAGTAAATAGAGAAAATCTCCTAAATTCACTTCATATTCAAAACATTTTCAAAGGCTATTTCGAATCTTTGTTTCGAGTATTTCATTTCGATTTTTCAATTCGAAACTGGAAAGAGTCCAAAAAGTTTTCCTTCTTTCGTTCAACGTCAATCATCAAATTAAATGTTACACTCTCAAACGATTGTCAACAACAAACTATTACAATTTGGCAACAAAAGTTGCAGTTTTTATTCTATTTTCTCAGATCCACTAACAAAAGGGAATGTTTGATGGCTGGCTAGGAGGGGGGTAGATGGAGAAAAGGATTAGAAAACAAACAAGTAAAAAAATTGAAATGTTACGACTTTTTGTGTGAAAGGAATTTAAAGTTGAGTAAACTTCATTTTAGAAAAACAAACACATGTCCAAAAAACACATTCGAATCAAAAACTTATTCCAAGTCCTCCACATCCATATGTTATTGTGGATGCGGTGGGTGCCGGAAGGAGGGAGGAAGTGAATGATTTTTTGGTTCTCACATCACATGCAACATACACATATACATATAAATATACGTATATTGTATATGTTTGGTCCCATATTCACAACCTCCTCACCGTGCTGACCTCATTTTTTTGTTTGCTGACAAAAAAATAGCCTAAATCAAAACTTGGAGCCCTTTTCTTCTAAATGCATGTGTGCAGAATCAAATGTTGCTGTCAGATGCTGTATGAGTTTTTAGACATCTCTATCTAATTCTCCTACCTTCTCTACCCTCTCCCTTTCTCTTTTCTTTCGAAAGGATTTTGGATCTAAAATTATATTTTTCTATATGTTCCTACTATAACTGCTGTAAGCAGATGTATTTGCTGTTGATGTTGCTATCAAATTCAGAATAGAAATATTCTCCAAATATTCACCCCTGCCTCACTATTTCGGAGCCCAACCTGACAGAAAATGTGTATGAGTCGCTTTTGCTGATTGGGAGCCTGATATAAAGTGGTTTGATGACAAAAAGGATTGGACACGGATCCACTACTCCACGAAATCTCTTTTAAAGTACTCGTACAACTGAATTTTTTCCTCAAAACCAGGGTTTTCCATGAAATTTCATTGTAATTTTTTAATCTATAATAAAAGATCAGTCAAAAAGTATTGAAATACTTAAGAAAACTATTCAATAATCTAGAGGCACTTAAAATTCCAACATCAACTAGAACAACAACAACAGGTATCTACTATCTAATTACCCACAAGACCAGATGATTCGTCAACCGTAAGACGATCCTCATCAACACATTTCGACGTAATTTGACAAGAAGGGGACAAGAAAATGAATTGTTTTCGTTGGACATATGAACTGACATAAAATTACGTGATAAATTGTTGGTATTAGTTTTTAGTGCTATGAGATAATGTAAGCAGTATGAGGATCAGTGAGGATCACAAAAGCAGCAGCGGCGGCGGCTTCTTTACATAAGGTACTTTGTACAAACATACGTACATATTATAGCTAATGACGAGAGGGCAGGGTAACAACAAAAAAGGCAGGCTAGCGAAGTGAGCAGCTGAAGCATGTCCTCTAAAAATATTGAGGATCATTTTTCATGTTGCCTTTTTTTCCTTCTGAGTAAAATTTGAGATTAGATAAATTAGGCAAGGAGATGTCCTTGAAACAGAGAGCGAGGGAAAGAGAAGACGTAAGCACAGGGAAAAATAGCAGCGGGGACAACAGAGACGACAAAAGGGAAAACATCAGAGAAAACATGAGAAAAGTCATCAGAGAAGACAGTAGAACACACAATAAAGAGTGTAATTTAGTACAGGAAAAAGCCAGCTTATTACCGAATTTAGTACTCTACAAGATCTAATAATAAGCGACTAAGGATCATAGTCTACTAAAGGCAAAATTCTTGAACAAGAAAATTGGGAGGTTTTTATAAACTCATTTTTGAAATTATTACCATTGCAATACTACGATTTTAAAGTTCTTTAAAGTAAACCTGATATGATCCTCTTTATGATCCTCTTTATGAAAATAATAAATATTTTAATCATTTTTAGAGGTATCAATTAAAACTTTGAAAGATGAAAATCACTCATCAAAATACAAAAATTATCTTTACCTTTCTAAACAGTTTAAACTTTGTATTTCTTGTATTTGTATCTAAAAGTCCCGTAGAAAGTCGGGGATCATTTTTATTTGTCATTCAAATGAGTGTTGAAATTAAAATCATAAAAAACAAATAAAAGCCTTTGTAATAAAATACATAAAATCAAATTTAAAAGGCAAAACAAAATCACAAACAGCTGTTGTTTTTCTACTCAGCAATCAATGAGCTTGAAAAGGGATGGAGGGGGGAAGGTTGTAGCTGCTCTGACTTCGACGCATAATGAAGTGAAATATTAACAAAACATCATATCGACCAAAAAGAGACATAAAAGGAATTATAAAAGCATCGGGGTTTATTTGAAGACAAATATACACAGAGTGCGAGAGTGATAGAGAACAAGAGAGAAAGAGGACATAAAAAAGTGTCACAAACGCATTCAGCCAAGTGACCTATCTGTATGACAAGCAAACAACACACAGTGACGTGGAAGCAAAAAAAAAACCAAAAAAGAACTGAATAAGGTTCTCATTACAAACTCTGATCATTGGGTCAGTGATGCATCCAACTTTGACACGACAGGGAGAAGTAAACAAAACCAGCCCAAAATACGGGTCATTATTTTGCTCATTAAAGGAAAAATTGAGCTAATGTAGGTATCAGTTTTCAAAATATAATCAGCGAAAAATATCATGGTATAATATGTATATCATTACTTAATATATCACCGTAAATATACAATCACACGGTACATAAATCTAAAGAATTTATAAATTTAATTTTAGATTTCATAAAAGTTCCTTCCATCTTCTGTTAAAAATTGACTTCAGCAGCTCTTTCGTAACGAATCAATCGTTAAGGTTATAAATCAGGATTTTATGCTTCATTGAATTTTTTTTCGTTGTTTTATTGATGAAGGGTTTGATATTTTTAAAGCTCCAATTACGCAAAGGTTTATGGTTTGTATTCGAGTAAAAATGGTTATTTGAACTTATTATAAAATGATTAATTATCAAAGGGTGAATATAGTTAATAAAAAGATTTTCAGCTTCATTGACAGAGGGTTGAATGTTCAGATTTTGATTTATAATGGGTTAAATTTAGATTAATTCATTTTTGAAAACTTTAGCAATGATAAAAAGTTAATATTTTTCAATAGTTTAAAATACTTTTACGTCAAAAAGGAGAACATTTCTTTATCAAACATGAAATTACTTTAAATTTTCTATCTATTATTAGTTTTTTCTATACTCAAGAATCCGCAGAAATCATTTAAATGAAATTCGTACTCCTGAAATATGTTTTTTTAATTAAAGATAATTTTTTGCTGTTGTCTCTTTCTATCTCGCGCTAGCTATCTATCCTCTACCCTTTGTACCTTTCCTATTTTCAATAACTATGTGACCCAGTTTTCCGGACCCACAGCAATGAAATCGATTGGAAAAAATAGAAATATTTTTTTATTTCATCCTAACCAAGTCATACATCAAAATTCCAAATTCCTTTTGGCATTCTTTAAATTTATGTTGACTCCAAGCAATAAGGTTGAAAATGGGAACAGGAATAAATATGAGAATGAGTGCTTTCAGTATAGATTTAGATCTGCATCTACTACACAAGGCATCGGAGGGATCGTCATATAAATGAAACGTTTTAAATGCTTGCGCAATTTTTTACAATTTTCTCAGTCTTTCTTTAATAATTTCAGACTTCCTCGATTTTTTTCCACTCTTCCTTCTGCATTCCACAAAGTATACAGGACATTTTTGAAATGTTGTTCTTATGAACGCTTGTGCTATTGCAGGGAAGAAATACGAGCACAAGTAAAACAAATAAAAACATGGGAGAATGCAGGCGAGATCGAGACGAATGCGGCATTTTTTCAAAGAGCATCGACACCAACAGCGGCACAGATAAATTTGTGTCACGGACGAGGACCGTACGCTCAGTATTGCAGCTGTTGGTATTATTTTTTGCTTTTCGTGTTGTTGTTTTACAAACTCCTGTGTAACTATCAGCAGAGGTTTGCTTTAAATCTCTGAAACATTATGTGTTGGTCCTTGTTATATGTTTGTGTGTAATTTCACTCTCGATTAGTTGTGAAACCAAAATCGCTCGCAGCAACGAAATACATATTTACAAACATTTGTCCTTGTCGCAGGATTAAGCAGTTTTTAGTGTTGAGTGAGGTTCTACACACTTATATATAGATAATTCCTATGGAATGTGCCCCATGGCATAAAAAATTAGATTTAATTAAATGTTTGAAAGGTTTTAAAGTGCTAAAACTAATACAGGATTTGGATTTTTTAATTAAAAAGCAACGCAATTAGTTAAATAGAGGAACAAGTTATTAAGAAATTCATTTCAATTCATTCAATTCAATTTGGAATTCATACATTACAAATTCTCTTTAATTTGATGAACAGGTTAGGTTAGGTGAATAAAGTTTATCTACTTATCTAAGCAATTTACACATATATTAAAATTCTAAAGTCTAAACTTACGAGAAAGACTGCTGGAAAGATGCATTATAATATTTTAGATAATACGACAAATTGTCTTAAGAAGATAATCTAATTCCATAGCGTTAAATATACAAGGACACGGCTTAAATATACAATATATAGGATTTTCTTTTATCTATGTAAATAGCCAAGAAACAAAACAACAACGATTTCCATTCTTGGAAACACTACTTAAATAAATCCATTTCAGAGTAAAATCTTGCTCTGAATCATTAACGAAATTGTTGGCAGATTTTCCATTCATTGGCAACGTATTGGAAAAATACTCGAAGGGCATTAAATGTGCCTTTATCGTTATGAGGGACCACCAACCACACCTCCATCAACTCCGTCCGTCCCTTCGACCATCTGTCCGTCCCGTCTGTCCGTTTTGGCAGACAAGCAAATCGTCTCTGTTGCTATTTCAACCCCGAAAATGTTTCTTTTTAAAGCTGTTAAGCAGAAAATAAATGATGATGGTCCTGCAAACAAATCCTCGATGTGGCAACCAAATACAAAGGATCTGGAAAAGGAAAAAGGCAACTAAATTACAACAACAATAAACGCTAAGTATAACAGGACAAACAAACAAGTCAAATGAGTGAATTGTCAGAACTCCTGATGTAGGGTGGTGAGTTGCAAAGCCGCAGAATTGGAGGAAAGGAAAAATCCGATGATCGAGTGCAAAAGCCGAATGCAAACAACTTAAAAGAAAACTAAACAAAAAACTAATAAAATAATATTAATAATC
Organism: Myopa testacea; assembly: GCA_949629155.1. Taxonomy (NCBI): domain Eukaryota; kingdom Metazoa; phylum Arthropoda; class Insecta; order Diptera; family Conopidae; genus Myopa; species Myopa testacea. The sequence continues at coordinate 65,075,606 of OX451345.1, forward strand.
CTCGATGACGAGGTGTCATGCCTCAGCACACGCCTCACACCATCATCGAGGTTGTTTAAGTTATAGTTTCGTCCTTCCTACCGTCCTTCCTTCCTTCCTTCCTTCCTTGCAGATCTACTTTCAGTGTCTGGCGTCGATGAGTATATTGTCAATATTTGATGCTTGTTGTTTTTGTTATCCTTCTTTAAATCTTTTCATGCTTCTTGACACGTTTTCCGGCCGAAGGACAGGCCACTGCTGGAGCTTACTTAACACACAACAACAAAAACAACAAGCCCAAACAACAACAACAACAAGACAAATCAAAATACCAAATCAGCTAAATGAGAATATTATTCTTAATAGTAATACAGTCTACTCGCGATAACGTGAACTTATCCGTAAAATAAAAGAATTCACGCGTTAGCGAAAGTGTTTAGATTCTCTAATATTAAGGCAACACTTAAGTGCATTTTATCATTAACTATTATTTCGTCACGTTTATAATTTATCCGTGTTCACATTATGGTGTGTGCACTGTACTGTGTAGTTTTTTTTGCGTTTGTTATCCTTTCGTTTATTTATACCAATTTCATTAGTATTTCTCACTATTCTCTTCTATCCGTTTACACTTCAGCAGAAGTGTTTATTTGAATCGAAATGGAGAAAGTGTTGGAAATCCTATTAAATTTTTGTTCACTTTACTTTACACTTCACTTTTAATTTGGTTCGTTTTTCTCGTTTATTTTCTCTCATCTCAATTGTTTGCTAATAGTAACTCGTCTGTTTTCCTGTGATTTCTGTAAATATTATCGATGGATAAACATTTCATCATCGCCCCGGTAGCTCTGAAGTATGAGATTCATTAAACAATATTTCTATATCTATACAACAATATTTGTTATGTATGTGAGAAATAATAATATATTCATTGATTATGACTTGTCTTAAATTGTAAGTGATGTAAAGAAAGTCATTCTAGTATTTAATCCTAAATTAAATGACATGAACTATTCTATCATCAACCACTTTTAAGTGTTCCATCAATCCAAGAGATCAATCCAATCTTTTTAATAGATCATTTTCTAAAATCTACAAAGTGTATGCATTTGATTTTACTACGAGTATCAAATATTAAACGGTGATAAAATTCTCATGTGGATGAATGTAAACTTCGAACTTTATTGGTATAAAACGTCGAATACAAACACGTTTAATCGAAGGAGTGCAAACGTGAGTTCAAATCTAAAGGAGGAACGGTGATATGATTCTGTGTTTTGTTTCTTAAACACGACGAAGATGAACTCGTTACGTAATTTATTGAGTTCACGAGGCACCAAAGACCATCACCGGATACCACATCACGAAGTTGTGAATTTTAATAGTCACTTTATTATCTCAATTTGGAGTTTAACTCTCTCTTACTCTATCTCTTTCCCTCTATTTCGCTCTCTCTCTATTTCTTCTTCAATCTCTCTCTCTCTCTCTCTCTCTCTCTCTACTTAAGACTATCTAAAGAGTAAGCGAGAGAATAGTAAATCAACGTTGCTTGGAGCAAGTTGAGGAATACGTAACGTGAATTACATAAGTTGACTCGTTTTCTGAGTAGCCCGTGTATTTACAGCAGAACTAGATACATGATACCTTAATGTAGATATTGTATCTGTTTATTTATCTATCTTGGTATTGGTAATAAAGCTTTTAAGACACAAAGGTCAGCGTCGTATTACGAGAGAGAGAGAGAGAGACAGAGAGTATTTCTGTGAGCCTCCTCTAATCTCTAGAAATGCAACTGACCATTTTGTTAATTGAATTTTCTCAAATTAAATGCGAGTCTTTTATCTCTGTTAACTGTATCATTAACCTAACGTAATCATCATTAAGTAGACCGATTTCAAGAGAGTCTTGAAGTTTGCATGAAGCAGGCAAAAGTGCGTTGAACTATGTATAATATGTATAGATCATAGTGATGATAGAAACCATAGCTTTAAATGAAAATGAAAATAATGTATGTATGCCAATTAACTTAGTATTATTTTTAATGAAATCATTGCACTGTAATGTTAAGTCTTTGTAGACATTAGATACTGTACTCTACACTGTGTACTATATACTATATAGTACAGTACTCCATACTGTACTATAGACTGTATTATTGCACACTATATTCTACTCTATACTATACTGAAATAATATTTAATAGAAATGATCTGAAGTAGTCGCAATCGATTTGAAAATGTTAAATGACATAATAGAAAGAAATGATTATCATTTAATATTGAATGAAATAATGCATGGTGTTGAGATTAATAAAAAAGGACGAAAGTATCGTACAAAGCAAAAAGAAAGAAATATTTATTTAGTAAAACAAAAAACAATGGAATATTCGGATAGTAGGATGGGGTTTGGAGGCTTTCTGCCTATTAATTAAACTGCAAACTTAAATTCTGCATAATAAACGGTACTCAATGCGATCGGAGGTCCTTATAAATTGAATAAAATTAAACCATCAGCAGTGGTTCAGAGTTCGTTAGTTCATTCGTTCAATAGTTTGAAATCAATTTCGATTTCAATTACATTTTCGAGTGGAGCCACATCATCATCAACATCATGAACATCATCATCATCAACACAATACAATATGAAAGCATTTCGTACTCTCTCTCTCTCTTTGCTCTCCCTTTCTTTCTCCTTTTATTCACTCTCTCTCTCTCTCTCTCGCCAGTAGAATGCGGTGGTTCTTGCGGTCTGCCACAATCGATGAATGCGAGTTGCTAGGATTCGCTTCATTCCATGCTTAAATGAATTCAACTTAGTTGAATTTAGGTTACGACAGTTCAAGTGGAGTTGAAGTTAGGATAGGTATAGAAATCCATCGATAGTCATGATTATTCAAAGATCCACTCAACACAAGTCTGCACTCCTTCAAACAGAAAGACAGATAGTCAGAAACTGGACAGACATGCTGTCAGCCACGAGTTTTTGAATATAGTGCTGAAATTTTAGTATCCAATAAAAATTGGGACAAGTGAACTTGAGATTTTCATTCAGCTTATTTGCGAGGATCGTTGGAATTTCAGTAACGAAGAGTTACCATTAAAAAAAACCATTCATAAGCGAAACAAATTTTGTGTATGTCAATAAAAAGATAGATCCCAGAGCTAAACGCGGAACTGAAGCTGAAACTGTAACCAGAGCTTTATTCGCTTTATTAGCCATTTTCTGCACAGCTTGGCTCGTGGGGTGCACATTTATTTGTGCCTCTTTAGTTGTCGATATCCAGCTGCTTTTCTTTCAAACATCTATACGAGCATTTATTCATTCAGCCGCAACAGCAGGTGGCGGTCAGGCAGGTTTGCTGAAAAATGCAAGTCTAGTTTGCGTTGGCCAAATCTTTTCAGGCTTTTTACCGAGTCATAGCAAATTACTGCTTGGTTTGTCGCAGGTGATTTATTACAATTAATTTAAAATAAGTTTGGATTTAATTAAATGATTTGTTTTTTTAGTTTATTGAAAGAGAAAGAAAACTCAAAAGAAATAAAAACCGAAATCCCACCAAAAAACTACTGAAAAGTGTAGAATTGATATGAATTCAGTTATACTTTTTGTTATCTATGAAAAATTTGCGCCATCCGCTAAATGAATTGATTATTTAATTGAATTTAAATTAGCTTTTTAATTAATCTGAATGAATTAGTTAATTAAAAAAGAAACCAGTCGATGGCCCACACTATATAATTTTCCTACAGTTCTTTATTTCTACGTCGATATTTAGTACGTCGAACCACTAATTTATCACTTATTTATCTCAAACACTTTATACACTTGTTTATCTCAAAATTTCATGAATCTGACAATGAGTTCACTTCGCTTCGAATATTCTGTTCAAGGATTCATTCCCTTCTCTTCTCTTCGCTCCCTTTCCATCACTTACATGAGTTTATTACTTTATTCAATGACAGGAAATAATTTCTTCTTTGCTAAAAAATGCATCATCATCTTGCAATTCTTTCGATTCAAAATTACATTCCTGCTCGGTGAAATTAAAAAAAAAAACAAATCATGATTGATTTGGTGTACCATTAAATTGCTTTATTCACTCATTTGAAAAGAAAATTCAATATATGAGTACATGTAATGGCGACATCCGGTTCCGTACAGACGTTGTCAAATTATTTGCCATTAATTTATCCAACCCTCCCAACCCATCAAATTCTCAATAGTATCCAGATTGACACTTCCACTTGACTAGATACGAATTCTCGAAGGTGAATAAATAAGCAAAAAAGCGAGAAAAATAAGAGGAAGAATTTATTTTGCAATTAGAAGTGAATTTGACAGTTCTTCACTTAATCGCACCCGCTTAACGCTTTACGCTGGTTTTTATTGCACGTGTCCTTAAAAGCTTTTCCTAGCCCGGGGTTCATTCTACCCCATCTGTATCTGTATTTTCCTATCATGAATAATCTTTTAAGGGACTGAGACATGAGTATGAGAACAGCCGTTAATCATCCTCTCTCTACATCAATAGCTCTCTCGCTCTTAATTTTGGTTATTACCCTTCTCTCTCTTTCTCACTCTCCTTTTCTATATTGGCGTTTGGTAACTAATGACTTTCATGACATTTTAAGTTGTCTTTTATTATTCTTCTTTTTTCATTTGTCTGCCTCTGTGACAATCCGTACCTTCGATGAAATATTTGATGCTGTCACTCTGATAGCTGTGATACAATTTTATCGAATAAATGGAGTATTTGATGTTGATTTGAATTTTTCGAGCTTTCTAATCTGGTTAGGATACGATATAAAACACTGTTACATATTTTAATCGTTTATTTTTTTGTATATTCTTATATTCTTAACAAACATTCATTTTTATAGATTAGATTCCTTTCGTAGTTGTTTTTCCTGCTCTTCATTTATGGTATACAGTTAATAAAGCTAATGATTTTTAATTCAGATTCTTTCTTCATGGTGCTTGTGGTTACTATTACCACACATGTCACCATTTTTATTAGTTATCTTTATAATATAATCATTCAGTTGTTGATTGAATCAACAATGTTTCATTGATTCATTCGAAAGAGTAACCATGAAATTTGTGTATAGTTTTCGAGAATATTTCTATTTTTTTATCAGAAAAAGAGACCCCCTCTCAATTGAGCCTTTTTTTCTGAGGGTTGAGAAGATGAAATGAAAGAAATGTCAAGTTTTTTATTGATTCCCAGATGAGGGTCGTTCATTTACGTATTCACTCGTTATTGTCAATGATTGTTATGCGATTGTCTTGTGTTGATGATTTGTTTTTTCATCCCGTCCCCCCTATGAACTATATTTGGGCGTCCGACTTTTTCGAGATGAGGGTGATGATGATATAACAACCGAAAGCTTAATTTTGTTTGGTTAATTGTTGAATTGAATGAAGTTTTTATTACATTTATTGAGATATCATTGAATTGTGCTTTAATAGATAGTATTGACATAATGGCTTTAGGTATATACATATAATACATATATATTTTAAAACTTACTACTATTACTAGTAATATGAAAAGTTAAGCTGGGTTAAGGAATACTAATAATATGACATATTAAAGGAAAATGTATTATTAATTCTCTCTAATAATCTACGCAGTTCATTATAATTGGATTTCAATAAAAGTTTCTCATGCTCAAAGTGTGTCAGCATAATAAATCATAATATTTGTTTTAAACTTCTTCACTTTTGCACTGATTAGCATCGATAATAATAACAATATTGATAAAACAATAATAATAATAATAATGATGCGTATTTCCAAGGAATCATCGTTGAAGCTCGTTAAAGTGATGATTTATTTATTTGTTTGTTTTATTGACTGGTCGATCCGTCTTTAATGAACCGCCTTGAAAATCATTAAGAAAAAAAAAAAACGCTACTTCTTCATGAGTCAATGAATGAACAAAATAAATAATTGAAGACAATAAGAACATTAAAAGACTAAAGAACAGAAAAGAATACAAAAATAAATAAAAAATTAATTCAAATAATAAAAGAAGCCGCTGCTGATTCAACAAGTGACAACAAAACAATTCCAGTTAATTTCAAAAGATTGAAGTTCTTGTTATTTATTATGATTTGATAGCTTAAAAAAAGCTATAGACACTTTTTATAAATTGACAGATTGAAGTTGATAAATTGGTAGGCAATTTAAAAAATTAATTATATATGTATTTCTTTTAATTTTAAGTATCGTACTTCGAAAAGTATTGAAGTAGACGCAGTTGAGGGGCCACACACGCATACATACATTTAAACTCACAACAACAACAACAACAACAGTAATAACAGAAACAACAACAGTAGGAGCAGCAACAACAACATCACTTGATGCTATCGGCTCAACGAACCTGAACAACGCGAGCTTTTAACGAGCAACGCGCTGTCGGCTGACGATGCTTTTAGGCATTTAATTGTAGCCACCAACAAAAGTAGCGAAGGCAGGCAGCATCAGCAGCATCGGAAACAGCATCAAGCAGCAACAACAACGAACCGCAACAAAACAATGCAATTATTTTGTAAAATCTCGTCAGCTAACATTTTATGCAATTTTAAAATTTAAATCTTGGTCACAGACAAACACACTCATACATTCGCACCTACATACATACATATATATACACTCACACATGTACACGACAACTTCAACAGCTGCGAACTGCAACAATTTGAGTATTCATAAAATTGAAGTGAAAATCCGAGCGCATACAAACTTGAAACATTCTAAAGTATGTGTCAATGTGTATGTGTATATACTCGTATGTGTCTGTGCATATCCGTATTGGTGTATGTTTGTGAATCATTTAAATGGTATAAATGCGCTACGAAAAAGTGCATAAACGTAGCAGCAGTGCAACAACAGCAGGAGCAACAACAGAAACAGAACCATCATCAGCATCAACAACAACAAGAAAAATGGAGGCTCTGCTGTCAACATCAGAACCACTGCGAGGATCGGTTGGTTGAGAATAGTGAACAACAACAATTCACGTGTACATACAACGAGAGTATACGATATGCAAAAATTTCAAACCACAACGACAACCACGACGACGACACTGAACGACATTGCAAAAAAAATAAATAAATAATTTTATTATTATATTAAATTCTCTACCTTTTTTTTGATTATTCTTTTACCGTTGTTTTATTTCAATTCAATTGTTGTGGCTATAAACAGTTGCATTTCTGTTGTCAATGAGTTGGCCATTTATAAAGAGTACAAAATGTGTTCCATTGATGATGGTTATTTATTAATTTATTCGCAAAATAAAATTCATATACGCAAGTATTATTATTAAAAAAGTTTTATAAAATAATAAAAATACAAGAAACTTCTTTCTGTTTTTCTCAAAGTCGTCTTGCAAAAACATAGTAAGGTCGTTGTTGTTGTTTTTCTGTCATTAACTGGTTTTAAAGTCATTGTAAAAACATTCTTTAGATCGAGTGTAAATGACAACCGATTAAAATATAAAAAGCTCATTAAAAAAAAAAATATAAATCTAAACCGTGCAGCTGCCGTTGGCTTACATACATAAGCGTTGAACAAATGTTTCGCAACACCTTCTACTAAATCCTTTATAGTCAGCAACAACAAGAATAATAACAACAACAACGATGTGATAACAACAACCACACCAACAACAATAAAGTAGAAACACAAGAACAGCAAAATTTTGTGATTTCATGCTTGTGATAAAGCGTTTTGAAGCGATGCCATGAGCTGAATCTACTGAAGGAGGTGGTAGAGACTCTCCACCACTCCTCAACACAGCCACCGCTATGACGCCATTCACCATTCATTTATTTATTGTTGTTTGCTTCTTTAATGCTTTTTTTAATATTAAACAGTCAACTAAAGTTTGAAAACTAATTCATTAATTTTTAAGAACAAATAATTTATATTTTTTTTTCCTTCCCCCTTTTTTGAAAGCTTAATTTTTCTTAGTAGTTTTTTTTTTGGTTTTCGCGGGATTATAATAAATGATGTTGATATTTTTTTAACATTTGAATAGAATAAAAATGGATATTTTCACGTTTTAAATGTTTTGGCTGTTTTGTTTGCATTATTATTATTTTTCTTTTTTCATTTTATTATTTATATCCGTTTTGTCCTTTTGTATTCTTCTTGTTACATGACTTTTCAAAATCTCTGTATATTGCCTCGTAAACTATGAGAAAATCTCAGAGGGGGAAAAAAATTGTGGTTGTGGTTCCACTTCTTCATTTATTTTTAAGCATTCATTCATTCATTCAACATTTCATAAACTTTCTACAAATTAATTTGGCCTCATTTTATTTATTCAATTCATTGATCTTTGATGGTTTCTTTGTATCTATTGTAGAAATTTGTGATTCATTGATAGATTGATGGTTTTTGATTATGTGATGTTTGTCTTAATTTCGAAGTTTGTCTTAACTCCTCTTCTCTTCTCTTCTCTTCTCTTCTCTTCTCTTCTCTTCTCTTCTCTTCTCTTCTCTTCTCTTCTCTTCTCTTCTCTTCTCTTCTCTTCTCTTCTCTTCTCTTCTCTTCTCTTCTCTTCTCTTCTCTTCTCTTCTCTTCTCTTCTCTTCTCTTCTCTTCTCTTCTCTTCTCTTCTCTTCTCTTCTCTTCTCTTCTCTTCTCTTCTCTTCTCTTCTCTTCTCTTCTCTTCTCTTCTCTTCTCTTCTCTTCTCTTCTCTTCTCTTCTCTTCTCTTCTCTTCTCTTCTCTTCTCTTCTCTTCTCTTCTCTTCTCTTCTCTTCTCTTCTCTTCTCTTCTCTTCTCTTCTCTTCTCTTCTCTTCTCTTCTCTTCTCTTCTCTTCTCTTCTCTTCTCTTCTCTTCTCTTCTCTTCTCTTCTCTTCTCTTCTCTTCTCTTCTCTTCTCTTCTCTTCTCTTCTCTTCTCTTCTCTTCTCTTCTCTTCTCTTCTCTTCTCTTCTCTTCTCTTCTCTTCTCTTCTCTTCTCTTCTCTTCTCTTCTCTTCTCTTCTCTTCTCTTCTCTTCTCTTCTCTTCTCTTCTCTTCTCTTCTCTTCTCTTCTCTTCTCTTCTCTTCTCTTCTCTTCTCTTCTCTTCTCTTCTCTTCTCTTCTCTTCTCTTCTCTTCTCTTCTCTTCTCTTCTCTTCTCTTCTCTTCTCTTCTCTTCTCTTCTCTTCTCTTCTCTTCTCTTCTCTTCTCTTCTCTTCTCTTTGTTTGCAGTTCAATTGATTGTTTATTAGTATCAATTAATTGAATTCTTTGATTGAATTTATCAAAGCTCATTTATGTGGCCCTTCGTGTCGAAGGGTATCAAGTTTTTATCGATGACGATATAGAGTTTTTATCATGCGTGGCAGCATGCTGTTGTTGTTGTTTTCCCCTTTCCTATTAATTGAATTTTTTTTCTATTAATAAACAAATCTTTCCCACATTCATCCGGTGCTGCTGAAGCGGTTCTACCCTGCTCTTACCACTCCAGGAAGTCCCTCAACATTCTCGAGTTTACTCGTGCAGCTCCACAGTTGAACATGCAAAGACGAGTATAACGCATACCAACTCAATGCTTAATGAGTTCTCAATTAAATTCATGAGTTAGCATGATGAGTGATGATTTGATGGGAAAGAGGAGAAGTCGAAGGAATTGATTATTTTGTGGTAAAGCAATTAAATTAGAATGCGGGCGCTGTGAGTAGAACATAGGCGATGATTTTTTATAAATATCACTTTCATCTAATTTATGCAGTTCTCAGGGGGAGAAGAGTGAGGCAGATATATAGAGAGAGGAAGGTGTATAGTGCATTATAATTTTACTACTCTACGTATTTACTATGTATTTACTTAACTAATATTCAATGGCTCACTTTTCTTTTACACTTCTTTCTTTACAGCTCCCGAGTTTCCAAACATTCCGAGCAAACTACGCATAGCATCATAATCATTATCTGCAGCTCGCAGAATGCCAACAACACTCAGAATAGTGACTCAGAAGCAGAACAACTGCACCGCCATCAACATTTACATTACTTATAAGCGTAGCATCGTTAAAAGAGTATTAAGAATAATCTGGCTCGAAGGACCAACTCAACCTCTAAGGCAGAGATTAGCTGCCATTGTCAAAGCTGCTTCGCTTGAAATTGTGGAAACGTGTCTGGCTTCTTGAATTATATTTTCAAATTACTTGAATGTTCGAGACCCTTCGGTACAAATAGAAAAGCTTCTTGGCTGACTTTCAAGCTTAGACAAGCAGGAGCTTGCTTAAAGTCGGGTACGCTCGGTGTTTCCTGTTCCGTATTCGTGTTTTCTTATTATATGAGTTGAAAAAATAAAGAGAAAAATAAAAAGTGTTGCGGGTAAAAGTGAGAAAATTATAAGAGGCAAATAATAAGGATAGAAAAGGAGAAAGGAATAACAAGAAGAAGAAGAAGAAATTTTCGTGCGTTCAAAGTGTTTCAAATTGATTTAAATTCATGTGAGATTTTGTATGGAAATTTACCGAATATTCTACTCTAAACACCGAATTCTAACCACTTCCGTGTGTCACCGGAAATTGCATGTTTTGGCAGCTCCTCCCCCGCCATCGCCGGCCCAAATTTTACAAAATTGTGCAATCGTCGTTTAAGCGTCGTTCGGTCGGTCGTTCAGCATAGCGTCGGCAAATTTGCTTGTGCTTCCTTCAGTTTTTCCATCCACTTTGTTGTTGTTTCACCGTTTCTTGGCGCCTTAGTTAATCGTAGCCATTTTGTAACGGTAATTGCTATAATTTTTTAAACTAAACGATTGCGTTTTGCGTCGTTTTTGTTTTTTTTTTTTTTTGCCACGTCTCAACGATGGCCGTTAGCAACATTGTTTGCGAGTGGTTGCGGGCCCTCGGCTTGGCGCAGTACGCTGAAAGTTTTCTCGACAATGGCTACGATGACCTGGAGATTTGCAAACAAGTCGGTGATCCCGATTTGGATGCCATCGGCGTTGAGAATCCATCACATCGGCACAAGCTACTGAAGAGTATTCGTCAGCTGCGTGAAAAAGGAGCCGCTTCGGTCTACTTCATGCTTAACGATCCGAATTCGCTGTCTGGCAGCATGGAGATCCTCTGCGAAACACCGCCGAACGAGCTGGAGCTCATATTACGCGAACAGATGGAAGCGGATGGAGTGCGTCTGACGTCGCATCCATATTCAACACCGGTAAGTTTCTAGCCCTGATGATCGAATATAAATACACCATACGTAGTTATAAAAAGAAAGTTATTTAGATTCAGTGCTTAGATTTGAGGCTCTTCTCAGACGATTGTGTCAAGAAGATTTCACTAGAAAGCTTTATTGAATGCGAATGACCAAAAGATCATCAAACCATCCAGCAAACACTACAAAACCTTGTATCAACTAAAATTTATATACTCTTCTTAGTCTTAATAATAATTGTATAACTTGAAATTCCTTGATCTACAATTGATGTATCATGGGTTCGCTTTCAAGAGCTCCAAATGGATATCGTCTTCTTCCATCGTCCTCGTGTGCATCAGGGATTTGATCCCTTACTTTTTAACTTACCTTCCACGCCAGTGCAATGGATACATGAGTCATTGTATATTCTGAGCTGCTGAGGTAGCTTATCAGCTGGATTGACATATTCTTCTTCTTACTTTTCGTATTCTCATTATTCTTCTTCTCCTACTACTACTTCTGTACGTCAGACCAAAATTCAACGTGATCAAAACAATCCGATTCCCATAAAACGACAGCTTAAATCATGTGATTTATTATGTATGCTTTTATCTCTCTCTTCAGTTTAAATGAGGGCTCATTTTGATTTATAGCATTATTTTTCATTGAAATACATATGTATATATGTATGTATATATACATTTGTTTGTATGTATAAGTATTAGCGAATGAGCTCAAAAGAGGGCCAACATGATGAGAAGGTTTCCATGCGGTTTTCTTCATCTTAATTTTTTCTGAAGTCACTTTATTTATTTATTTATTGCTCATTCAGCTGCAAAATTATTCCTTAATTGCCCGTATCAAGCAAAACTTAATTTATTACCTGCTGTGTGGCGTGGTAGAAGTTTCCCCAATATAATCAACAAAAGAAGCTACGGCTTCAGAATCATCAACGTCAACAGCAGCAACATCTTCGTCCACATCGTCATCTTCTTCAGCATCGTCAACTTTAGCATTACGATCTTAGCTAGTATCTTCACTAGCATCGTCGTCAAGCTCATCATCATCGCTAACCTCCTGCCTCATTCACCACCTGCCTCTTTGTCACTACTATCAGAATCATCATCTTCGTCATCATCATCATGTACTTCGTCGATCTCGGTTTCGATTTCGTCGTCTTTTAAACCTTCACTGATTCCATTGCATCTTCTACGCTGCGAACAAAAAAATCCTCCACAGCGGCAGCAAAAACAAAATCCGATGGGGAACTTCATGACGCTTAACCTTGACCCGATCATAATGAACAAAGACTCTTTGACAAAGATGTGGATCTCCTTCGAAAAAAATAGTTTATTTATATAATGTGTAATAAAATATTTCACATTTAGTAATGAGAATGTTTCACAGTATACGATATATCAAAATTAAGTTTCTCTCATGGCTCATTTATCATGTCAATTATATCTGAGTTATTGTAAAATTGTGTTATTATTATTATATAAGGATTAAATAATATTTTTCGCTACCAGAGACATCGTTGTTTCAATCAAAACATCGCTAGCTCAATTGTATTTCACAACTCATTTTTTCTCTTACGACTATCACAAAAAAAACGTAGTTAATCTCATTTAAAACACTTTCATATCCTATTTTTTCAATACAATAAACAATTTTTAAAATGCTCTTAATTAAAGAACCTTTGAACCTCTTGTGAACCTTTTCCTTTCCACAACTTTTTTTGGACTGTTCAACACTTCATTCTTTCCTCTTTTTTTATTATTTTTTTTCAGTAATAATTTGGCCTTGTTAAAGGCACTCTAACAACTCCAAACAAAACTACGATAATTGGTCCTTAATTACCGAATTTTTTTATGCCATTAAGCGTTGGCATTAATTTTGAAGTTCTGGGTATATTTTGTATTGAAAACTGTAGACAGACAGGGAGTGTTGCAGAAAGAGAGAGAGAGAGTGTCAGAGAGCTCTATAAAAAGCTATTCGAGGAGAAAGCAAAGCAATCAAGGAAAACTCATCGTATGACTTTTCGTCACGCGATACTTCGTTAACGAACTTTACTCGAAATGTTTAATTAATTTAATTGAATCTTAATTACACTAGATATTTAATTAAAGCTATTTGGGTAACTATAAAGGGTAGATAATCTCTGAAATGACCCACAGAGTCAAAGGGAGGAGTCGAAGAGAGTGAGTAGGAGAATGTAGTAGGAAAGAGAGAGTAACAAAAAAAGTTGTTTGAACGACCGCCAACTGCCGAATATGATACTACGAAATGTAAATAAAACAAATTTTCGGATGTACTTAAATTTGATGACCACTTGTTGACAAAATCGAAGTGGAAATGTAGCAAAAATAGTTAAAATGTATCCGAGTGCCGATAATTGATCAGGACTGATTTTTGTGGCCACTGTATTTAATGTAGTTCACTCTATGAAGTGAAATGAAAAATGGAAAAAATTATTTATAAAAAAAGAATAACATGTGTGAAGCTTGAAATGGAGTTCTCGATGTCGGTACATGTATCGATTTCAAGTGAATTTATTGCCTCCAAGTGTATAGATCACGATTAACAAGGAACTTGATATGAAATAAATTCAATTCATTTACAGTGTAAGTGGTAGCCATCAGTTATTGCTGCAAATATGGTCAGTTTCTGGAGAACTTCTTTTCTCGTGGAAGAATGCAGTCAACCGAAGAAGGACACGGCGAATGTCAATAACATCAAAGCGACAATGACGACTCATCATCTTCATCAACACCAGAACCGTACATCAGCATGATGATCATTATCATCAGCAGTAGTACTATTAATACCAGCATCAATAAGACCTTCATCATCATGAGTAGCAAATATCATCATAGTTTTCTTGATAATAATTAGCACCAGTAACATTAACTACATCGTAACTATATACCGCTTCGTAACATTATGATCTCGCATCAGCATCACCAACAACATCATTGTCATTTGTCATCGTCATTGCTTTCATTCTCGTAGCTAGCAACAGCTTACTTACAATCACTACAGCCGTCCTCATCACTATCATCATCTTTCTCATCCTCATCATATCCTTTCTCATTATCGTCGTCACCACTGGCGTTCTCTTTGTCTTGCTCACATCCCCATTATACCCATCATCACTATAATCTTCGTCGTCATTCTTCTTATTCTCACTTCGTGACAGTCTCATCTAACATACAAGTGCATCTAACCTAACATCCCACCCCGCCACGCATTACCACTTCAAGATGTCATCTCTTGTCAATGTGTTACTAAGGCACAGGATCCCAGCGGAATATTCACTGTACCAGATAATTGCGGATACAATTACTATGCTGGACAATATATTGCCAGAGTAGACATACATTCCGCGTACGCGCTAACAATCAACTTTTGATGGACATTCTTAAGTATTTATACTGTCACGAAGACAAACAGATAGACAGACAGACAGGAGCTTAGATTCCATGCTGACTGACATACGTGTCGTACCCCAAGAACCTATCTTATGAGTATTCGTGGAATAACTTGCATTGCAAAGGCGACGTACAGACGTTCAAAATGCGATAGTAAACAACACAACTTTTTAAAACTTTTAGTTGAATATTTAACAATTGTGTAACTAATTAAAGAAATACGAAGTTTGTAACAAATACGTTTATAATATTGTTAAATAATGCGAATGTGATTTTTTAAACTACAGTATATAAAATATATCGACGAGTATCTCCATTGTTATAGAACTCATCTTTTTTACCCTAATATTTAAATATTTGAGTCCCCTTTTTCTTCTACATACGAGTATATCCACGAACTGTCAGATGACTTGACAGCCGTCATTGGAGTACTTGCCTAAAACGATGAAAATTGTAACAGTATACACTAATATATACCCTTATATAAAAATAGATATTCATAACGATTGTCATTTTGTCAAATAATGATCCCGAAAGAAGCACAAAAAGAAGAAGAAGAGGAAGAAAAAGAAGAAGGAAGCCGGCAGTAAGAAAAGATAAACCTACGCATTGTGCCATTTGCAATTTCCGAAGTTTTGACACTCATTATAGATATAGTAATAGCATAGAGTCAGTAAAAGATTTCATATCATTTTATGGGACAGTTGAAGGCACTACTTGTTGAAGCGACTACTTGTCGCAATTACAAAGATAGAGAGCGAGAAGGAGTGCGGGAGAGAGAGAGATAGAGAAACAGGGACAAATCCTCCGAAGAACAATGAGACATGAACACGTGCGTCGACCGCGTCTTGTGTAGCATACAGCCTCGTCCGAACCCAAACTCAGCGGGATAAACTTGCACTTGACATTTGTCAACAGTTGTCAATTACTGACGCCAACTAAGCGATGCCGATCGGGCCTAATTAAATGTTGCGTTTGTTGGGTTATGTTGTACATAATGTATTTTCCTCAATTGGTTTCATTGACCACTGACCGGAGGCTTAAGAAAAACTCTGTATCGGTTTTTCTTTATCAGTTGTTCATGTTGTTGTTGATGGTGTCTCGACAGCAGGTCTGACAACCCGCTGTTTTTCGTTGCGTCTCAGACAAGATGATGCTTTTTTCTTATTAATAGTATATTCTTGTTTTCCTTTAAAATCTGTTGCTTGGAAATATTTATTCATACAGAAGTAAGTGTGAAAATGAAGCATCATCGATGTTTCCGTTCGGTAATCGGGGTGCAGCATAACTACTCCTTGTGTAGTTAAGGAGTTATTTGAGGTGTTAATAAAAAACTTCTTTCCGAGTTGAAGAAAAATGACATTGAATATTTAAAGTGCGTCGAACATATGTATGTTCGTTTAAAAATTTTCCCTTGTATTTATTCTGTATCTCAGTCAGTCTGAAGATACTCACACTCCTTTTACAATACTCTGAATTACTCATCGCTCTTAATTAATTGTTTATATAGACGAATAGAAGAAAATTGAAAGTATTAGAAATGTTGAATTCTCTGTAAACTTAATTAACTTCTAAATAAATACTATAAAATAAGTTAGATAAATACTTCTACGAAACTACAAATGCCTCTATCAATTATAAAGCAAGATTCAGAAATTCTATTAACCTGTATTCGGTGAAAATTTTTCAAATGATACAGTTTGCAGAAGAACGCATTTTTAATCCTACTTTAATGTGAACTCTAACTTACATCTACGTCCAACTTACATCCATTGATTGGTGTTCAAACAACGTATCCAGGTACTGCTGATCACCTCATCGCCCACAGTGTCAGTGGTGTGTCCAGCCCAGTTTTCACTCTCATTTTGCATTCTTAGCACTGAGAAGTTTAGCTTTCAACTAAAGTGGGACACTTAATTGGGGCATTTCGTACAAAATCACTCAGCGGAGCTTGAAAGGCAAACAAAACGTGAGCGAAGAGAGTGTGGGTTAGTATAATCTCCCAACCACTCTAACCCAACCCAACCACCCATCAGCAGGAGATGAGGAGAGCCAGGAGGTGTAGTAGAATCAGCAGGACAGATGAAACCCTGGAAGCCTAGCAAAACGACTTGTTTGCTGTAATTAACAAAGTGCACCACACAACGATTACCAAACTGTGTAACAAGCAGGAGGATGAAAAAGAATCCACAGGACCAAATGACTAACTGACTGACTGTAGAGTGTCCCAGTTTGCATTGTTGCAGTTTAGCATTCAGAGAAGTATTCACATACAGCTACGGCTCAAATCTCTAAAAAATTAGCTAAAAGCGTTAACTACGAATATTGTCGCTCCAGTGTGGGGGACACGCTTTATGCGAATCACTCTGTTTCACAGATACAGATGCATCTTTGAAATTGTTAAAGCACACGTGAATTTAAAATAAAAAGTATCTGTATTGAGTAGAGGATCTGGTGTCGTTACGGAAGTGAAACAAGAAAGAGGAAGGAAGGAAGGTGGATGGGTATTAGATACCACCAAAAATTATGCTTTGCCTACAAACCTCTTTTTAAATGCACTCGTTTTCAGAAATAGAAAGCTTTGAATGAATGACTTAGATGAATGACAAGATATTTGTTCTATTCCGATCATAATTTTTAAGGCAAAAGTTTGGGCTGCCTCCTTTACACCGAACACTACAATGTACAAGAATTTGGGGACAGCTTCATGATGCTTCCTGTGTCGCGAGGGAGAATATTGAGCGTTTGTTTTTGATGCGACACCAATTATGCTTCGTGTGTCATGGATCAATGCATTTGATTTGTGCAGGACGTCATCAGGTTGTACTGCAGATGCTTATTGCATGATTGATGATTAAATCAAATCTGCTGCCCTTGTCTCTCCTCTACTAAACTCGCCCCCTATCCATCCACTTCTAACAAGAGAATGTGAATTCTGAGAAATAGAGTCCATTATAGTTTCAACAGTAGAGCAAAATTAGTTCCTATACAATATGTGCGTCTTAATCCGTTAGGAATTATGTTGGGGGAAAGTGTGTGTGTGTGTGTGCGTGTATGACAGAGGAATGGTTGTTCTCTATTCTATCGCGCTTATGATTAAACCTCATCTCTTGACCTTTTCATTCCGTTGGCGGTGATGCATCTGACTTTGATTACAAGCATAAACTTGAGTGTAATTACTGAATTTCTACAACTAAATTTATAATTTATAACCTTTTCTATGAACTCCAAATACTATTATACGAAGAAAGAACTTGTTTTAAATTTATAAATGACGGTCATTGTTTAAAAAATACGAACAAAAAGTCTACGCAAATAATAATTTCTTTCTTTTGTTAAACATTTAACGATGTCTGAAGTTGAGAATTCAAACAAATGCTTTTCATCGTCATCTGTGACGTCAACCTCTGTTGTGGCCAACTTCGCGATACTTGAAGCATATCAGCTTTCGCAAATAAGAGCCAAGTACTTAAGCTTATCTCGGCGTGTGCTTTTTTGTCGTCCTTTGCTTTAATGATATTTCACGAGCTTATTGTGGGCAAAGCGTAAGCTCGACATTTAAAAATTCATAAGTAGAGTTAAAGAGAAGACTAGCAAAGTGCTTAAAGAACTTTAGGCTTTATTTAATTCTTCATTATAATAGGATAACAATTCTTCTTCACAACAACAATTTAAAAACATATGAATATGTGAGATATTAACTTTAAAGCTTTTGCGAATATTTTTCGTAAATAAAAAGACTATTTTCCGCATACAACCCCACATATCCGCATACATTTTGGTATCTTTTCATCTTAGAAAAGCTCCGCATCCTTACGGCTTCCCTTCACAAGTTTATTTATTCATTTTTTGGTTTTCTTAATATTTCTTCAGTTTGCTTTTTTTTGCATATGCACTGTAATGCTGTGCCATTCATTAACATTAACAACCAAGCTTAATTATGGTCTGAGTTCATATAAAATATCTGTGTATGTATGTCAACGACATGCATCGAGTAAACTTTCGAGGTATTTCACAAGCACTTTCAACTCTGCAAACTACGTACTCATAACTGCAAATTAAAAAATAACTTCACTTCACTTCACTCATACTCGGGATTACTGTAGGTCTTTGGTACGCCCTACTAAATATCGTTATATTTGCAAAAATTCGGTGTAGATTATAGTGCACAGATTCTCTTTCTTTTCCATACTTTTTTTCGCCTAGTTTAACCCTTAATGAACTCAATGCTGTGTATCTAAATAACCGAAATGTTGCTAGCAATAAGGTTTATATTCATCTAAAGTTTAGATTCTAAACACTTTTTAAAATGCAGATGCAATAAATAATATAATGAATAAATGAAAACGAATATGATTCCCTGTTCGCAATTTGGTTTCTATGCATATTCCATGACATTATATATGAATTCTATATTTTAATACTTTGCAAATAAATAAAGTGTTGTTTTGAGGAATTGTTTTACTTCGGATGAAATAATGTTGAACGTTTTAATTCATTGAAATATCTGTGCGAGTATGTTGAATATTTCACTACAGTTCTTGTGAGAATATTCGCTTGGTTTCCCTCTCTGATTTCTACCTTCTGTTTTACTCTTCTGTTTATTTTAATAAACCTAAAACATGAGTTTGTTGTTTTTAGGATTTTAACTCTTCCAGTCTATTTCTGTAGCAGTCTCACTAAATCACTCACTCCTGCCACATGGACGCACACGCACATTTTAGGCTCTGTTGCATCTTCTGGATACCTCTTGAACACTCAGCTGCTTAGATACCTGCTACCTACTACACACATAAGTATTGCTTATGATGCTGATGCTGACGGTTCTCTGCGGGTCGGCTGCACATTCACAAGACTTGCATTCATTCACGTCTTTAATTAGAAAATAATTACATGAGCCACATTACACGATACACAGACGGAAAAATAAAATAGTAACAATTTAGGAATAAACCGTAAAAATTCCAGAAGAAATTTCAGTATATTTATTATTTTGTATATACAAAATATACAAAATGTATATACAAAAACTAAACGAAAATTAAACTAAATTAAGAGATTAGATTGAGAAATCAAGACAATCTCACCAATCCACCGAGAACCTTGCTTAAGTACTCATGGGTTGAACTTAGAATCCAAGAAATGTTGTTGTTTTTTGAACGACATTGATCTTTTCTTTACCTTTTTTTAAATTATGGTTAACTGATAATATTAAGATGCTGTCATTTAGTTAGATTCTTAAAAAAATGGAATTTATATCGGTTTAAAGGTTTCACTGTTTTGATTTTATTGATTTTTATATATCTGTTCTTAATTCAACCAACTTTCAAGAATCCGTCTTCGATGACTGGGCTATAATTTTCCATATGCACTCAACTCCACGCCCGTCAGATACGCCACGGAGTACCATCGACGTCGTATGTTTCTCCTTGGCACTTGACAACAATACACACAACATGTTGTTGCTGATTTCGCTCATTCCCTTCACACAACCCCCGTCCCGTCAGCCAGCCAGCCCCTCTCTCTCCGGTTCTCACACATGACGTATATTTATATAATTTTGATCTTCACTGACCCGACATTCCCACTCATCTCCAACCTGACGACACTCTGGTGCAACACAACACTGATTACTCTTCAAGCATCTGTGACTGTGTTGTTGCCTTTGAAGATACTCGATCCCTGTCTGCTGGTGATCGTATGAGTTGCATGCGATTCCCTGAATTATGTTCGATCGGTTTCGTTGCCTGATCGTTTTTTGTTTACACCCACACGTTGTTGTCATTAAGTGAGTGTGTTGTTACTCTTGATGGAGTTTCTTTTTCTTATGCGTTTTAAGTATCTTCTATTATTGCAACTTTGAGTTTTCTTTTGTGGTTTCATCTCACGCGCAACGTTTGAATGTCATCGGTTGTCGTCGAAGTCCGAGTTGGACTCTGAGTCCGCTGATCCTGAGTGACACCCACGTAAGAGTTGCCCCCGGTTGTGAGGAAGGCGGGAAAAGTGAATTCGAAGCGAAACTGTCCCAATTTAGAGATCTTTTCAATTCTATTGAATCAAAGTTCCCTCTCTTCCTTTTCTTCTTGTCATATTACTATTCTACAATATTTTTCTTCTACAAACTTCACAATTAATCCGAATTTCGGTAATTTTTTGCGGTGTCTATTTGTGGTTCTAGTATTTCATTTACTCGTAGTCAGTATTTCTTAGTATTTCCTTTACTCGTAGTTTGTCTATGCCATTTATGCTCAATTTGTATGAATTATAAATTCAGCGTCTCTGACTGTCTAAAAGAGCACAGGAGCTATTGTGCCATGCTACTCTGATACTCGGTGTACCTGCGTCCATCATCACGCAGAACTAATTTGTTCATTTGCATGCAGCACTGGATGCATAAACTTCATTAAAATTGGAAACAATGCCAACAAAGCCGAAAACGACGAGCGATGAAGATGCGCGTCGAAAACGACTCTCTTTCTTTCTCTTTTGCGCCTTCTTTCACTCGCTCATCGCTACTACTTCTCACGCTATCTCTCTCTCTCTCTCTCTCTGTTTACACTAGAGCAACATCGTCATCAACGCCGTCCTCAGGTCGTCGTCATCGTCATCATCATCATCGTCGTCGTCGTCGTTTGTTAATTAAATGAACAAGTTGCTTAGAAATGGGTGTGGGTGGGCGGGACTCCGGTACTCGGAGTTGCTTAATTGTTAAATAAGATTTTTTCTGCGATTTCCTTTTAGTTTCGCGCACGCAAGGCAAGCGTAGCAAAAAGGACCGCTGTCACCCACTGGAAACGAGTGAGCGGGCGGGTGGTGACTTTAGTTTGGGGCGATGGAGACGCTGATGGTTGCACTTTTAATTAACACCGTCAGCGAGCACCGTAGAAATGAACCGAAGTCGTCGGGACGTTTTTGTTTTTTGACGTTTTTAGTCACATTTGTATTTTGCATTGCATACTTTTAGGCAGACCAGCAGCCACACATTCGACTGACTTCTCATTGCAACATGCTGCATGCTGCATGGTGAATGCTTTATTTTTCAGTAACTTTATATGTGTGCGAAGATTGAATGTGAGTTTGGGTGTGTGTGTTTCCTTTTATGTCTCTTTTTAAATAGTTGCTTGGAGCGACGTATTATAAGCGGTTCGTTGGCACTCTCATCGCATCTCTCAATGAGAAGAACTCGGAAACAATGAAAGTCAAACGCAACGACTTCCTAATTATAAACGTATGAAAGCAGACAACAGAAGAAAAGGCATGGTTAGTTAGTTAGTTGGTTATTTAGTTAGTTACTGATCCAGTTAGTTAGTCGCTGAGTTAGTTTGTTAGTCGGATGCAATTCATGATTAGATTCCCAATTAGGGGTAACTTAGCTTTCGAGCAACTCAGTGACTCATCTCATTGACTTTGATCGTCTTTTCTTTCTTTATCACCGGGTTCTTTAGAATATCGTGATTTTACCTTCTGTTGGGTTGTTGGCTTAATTATCTTTTGTGAGATTTTGTTGAATTTCCTTTTTAAAATTATTCACATACTTCCTCTAAATTTATGTCTTCAGAACTAATACAATAGAAGGAGTATTTAAATAGATACATCGTTGTCCGTTATAATATTTTAAATCGATATGCTATATTAATAGAGATATAAAATGGTGTATATTTCAAGAGGTGTGAGTATAAAATAATAGAAACTGTCTCGATCTTGTATATTCATATCCTGAAATAAGATGTATCTCTGAGGTTTGTATTTATGCACTCTACAGCGGTACTTCTTACCTTCATCCCCTCTCCCCGATTTTCTTATAGCACTCCCATATCTCCATATGAACTCATGATCGCTCAAGTGATAAGTCCTGTGCAAGTGGGCCGAACAAACTTTAATGAAGTTTTTAAACTTTATTTGTATCTTCTCTCTACACCTCTGAGTATACAAAGAAACAACCTCCTCAGGCTGTACAGGTAATCTTTTAACTTTTTTTCCTTCATGTTTTTTCCACAGGTGCTTTTTTCCACTTGTGCTCAACATGTACATGCATTGCTTCATCATTGTTGAGCCTAAACCGTGACTTTACAGGGTGGTCCGATTGATTAACGTGTGCAACATGACTTGACGTCTACAGGTGGCTCCTCCTCTGGCATTCTTAACAGCAACACGACGAATGACTTATTTATGAACTCTATACAATAATTGCAAAAAATTGCGCAAAAATAATTACTTAAGCAAACAACTCGGTCGGGTGTTTGAGTTGGACACGGCGGCATCATCAGCGACTTCGCACTGCAGCAGCTGCTACTTTTATTGTGGCCCTTTTTAACGCATTCGTCATGCGTTCGTTTAATTGTCGCTGCAGAGCCAACTGCCTTATTTTAGCATGGTTTTTTTTCATCAATCTTGTATTATTATTATTATTATTTAATTTTACCTCTTCGTATTCCACAGTCTATCGTCTTTCGTGGCGATTAAAAGAAACCCAACTGAACAAAAACGAAAAAAAAGCAAAAATTAATCGCCTTCACTTTTAAGTAAATAACAAAAGGTACACGCAGCGTAGTCAAGGGGAAAAATTAACGCATCCGGCGATACTCATCATCGTCGTCACGCGGTGCTTCTTCTTGGTTATCCTCTGCAGATCGACGGCAACCAGTTTACCAGTTCGTCCAGTTTATTGTTGTTTTTCCTTCTAGACTCATTGCCAAGCCGCAATTATGAGCCGAGTTGCCGTTTTTTCGTCATCAGAAACAGCAACAACATCAGTTGAAACAAAATTATAAGCTTTGCTATCATCATTAGCCAATATAATCATATCAATGTACTCATTATTATCGTCATCAGCAGCAGTCTTAATTATGCAGTCTTTTTTTTTGCTTACTTTTCTACTATATTTGTGATATTTTCACTTGTGATTTTGCAATTCATTAAACTGCGCTGTTGCTTTCCTTCGGAGTCCTTCAATATGATGAAGGATCCGACGGTTCGTGGTTGGTCATTCCTTTTTATAATATTTTATAAAAAAATTATTATTTGTGCTGAAACGCTCTTTTCGCTCTTTTTCTCTTGTTCTCTTATTATCCTTCTCGCTCTCGCTTCGATATCTACGATTGGTAGATATCGCTGATGAAAGCATGTTCATGTTCGATGGTAAAAACTTCATGATTCACCAACAACAACATCATTAAAATAAAGTTGAAGCTGACAGGCTGAGAATCATATTAAAATAGCAATTAATTTGTTTAATCTTCATTCACACAAAAAAAGAACAAAAACAAAAGCTGCCAAACTTACTGTCGACTTAATTAAGTTAAACAGCTCGGTGAAAAATCGATTTTTTAAAAGAAACAACAAAACGAATACAAAAACTCATTAAAAAAGGAAGAAACCAGCTGTCATGAAATTCTACTCAATTAAGTAATTAAAATGAATTCGATAAAATATAAAATTTGCTATCAACCTTAAACGAGAGCATATAAAAAGCAATATAAAAAGGGTTTTCCGTTTCCTTTACTTTCCGGATGAAGGTAAATTAATTAAGGCAGAAAAATAATAACAACCAGAATATTGAGAATTGTAATAATTGTATGAATGGAAAATAAATGTACCCGTAATAAAGAAGTTAAAGAAAAACTCTCCTTTTAAGGGTAAAAAGGTAACCTAACAGAACTGAAAACTGTTGGCATTAAATTCCTATTTCTTGTACCCTAGAGATTAATTGGATGTCGGTTATTATGTCCTCTTACAAGAGCATAGTCATTGTGGGCTCCTTAGCCCATGGCAATATCTCCCACAACTTATAGAAATCTTCATGAGATGAGATTCTTTATAAAATAACTGTATGGGCAATATAGTCCTCCTTATAAAAAAACGGGTTATAATAGGTAACCTTAACGTCCGGGAAGAGACAGAGTATAGATTTCTCTGTGGTATACTAGGCACCAGTTCCATAAATATAGTCCCTGAAAATCTTCTTAGATTGTAATGAAAAATTAATCAACTCTAGATACTTAAGAATGAATGCTAATGGAAGGGAGGGATTACAAATCGGAATTACTCAGACCCTAAGATTCCCAGGATAAAGAAGCAAGAGAGAAGCAAGTCTATATTCAAATCTTTAAGTCTATTCTAACAAAAATCACTTTCAAAATAAATAAAAAACTTGAACAACAAAAAAAAGACAAATAAATATACATAAGAAACCTGCTTGAGACCCTGATTCCTAATGAACCACACATGGGCCATGTGTGCGTATGTTTGTGTGAATGTGAGTGTATGTCTTCATACATGAGAGTTCAACAGAAGCTGAACTAGCAGCATCTGTCTGTCTGTCTGTCTGTCTGTCATGATTTTGCATTTCTATTTGGCAGATATCGATACTCATATTTTCGTATTTATTACTTGTATCTACAACTGATATTCGAAAGTACGTTTGAGTGTTTGCTGGATTGAATAGTGAATGCAATGTTTTTCATGATTTATGACTCTGTATAAATCTGTCTGTATTTCAGTCTGTCTGGTGTAAATGAAGCAGCATTAATTCGATTTTGAGATTTATTTAGCGTGTGTATAGTAGATACATAATATATATCACACTGTTAATCGATCTGTTCTGATAGCATTGATATACTCGTACATACATACATACATGCGTTTATAGATGTTTATATTCTTTATTACTATTATTATTATTACTATTCTTATTAAGTTATATAGTACATTTTCTCTAATTAACAATGTAATACATATTTAAATTAATTTCAGAAAACCTCTTGAATCCTTTACTGAATCCACAAAAACGAAACGAAATAAAAACAAAATTTAAAAAACCACAAGAATATAGACAATCCTCGTATATCTACATACGAGTATTGTTTTTATATAAATATTTAGCTGCACGGAGAGTAGAATTCATTCATGCAAATTATGAGTACAAAAATCCATCTAATTCGAGAAAGGTTCAAAAAATAGGAGCAGGAAAATTTTATTTGGTGTATTATTTTTTTTTGTTTTTGCCAATTAAGTGAAAATCAATAATATTACCTCGCAGTTCTTTCCACAGATTTCACAAATGATTGAATGTAGGAGCAAAAAAATGTAGGAAAAATAGTACGAAATTTTATTAGAGACTCTTTCATTGTTTGAGAATCACACGAGCATGAATTCAGGTTTACATACGACTGAATACTAAAGAGTACTTTCGCATTTGGTGATTTCATATTTAATTAGAGTTGTTGTTGCTGTTGTTTTTCTTCTTCCTTTTTCAATTAAAGAGCCATCCAAAGGTTCTTCTTTTATTGATTGATTAAAAAACTCCACGTTTACAATTTTTATAGTATAACTTTTAATTAATACAACCCGCCCATTCATCCGCCCCATTCGCCCAAAAATAACCCTAAAATAAATATGTAAAGTCGACATTAAATATACCGTAAAGCTTGTGCTATAAAATTGCAATTAACCACAAAGTTTACGCTTGATTATGAACAGCAAAATTGGTCAATATTAAAAAAATTACTTCATTAAAGCCTATCAAGTTGGCTGGCTGAAAAACTAATTAAAAATCTAGGGAGCGCCGGAGGAAGGGAGGAGGTCAGAAAGAGGGAGGGAGATGCAAAGGTTGTAGAAGAAGAATAACTGAAATGAATTTCATATTCCGGAAAGAAATTGCCTGCTAAAAATTGGCCCAAGTATTTAAAAAGCACACAGAAACGATTAAATTGTATTATAAATTACAAGTATTAATCATTATAGAAGAATAGAATTTTTTTTGAATACAAGTATATGATTGGATTAACAGATTTCTAATAAAAATCAATGGACAGACCGAAAGAACAGAGTCAAATAAATTATGCTGATGGCTTAATTATGAAAATCTTCACTGAGTGTGTTATAGAATAATACGTAAATGTATGTATGTTTATAGTATGTGTATGTGTATGCATGTATGTGAGTGTGTTTGTTTATTTTTTACATGAATTGTAGGAGGGTCTCTAACTCACATCTGGGCCAGGACAGAGATCCAGACAAACAATCAAACAGATAGAAAAACCACATGTTATTGCATGAGTTATGGAGGGGGCCGAAGGGGGGATCCCATGCTGATGATAATGATAAATTATGAAATGATTCATTGGAAAATACTCAGCTCGTGATTACAAGAATTATTGTATTAAGTGTGAGAATAATTAATTTTATTGATTTCGTTCTTTTGAATGCTTCTTTTTCATCTTATTTGCCGCTCTTTAACGATTATCATATCGAATAAAAGAATGAAGAAAATTTTCTAAAAATTATTCATGTGTTTAAGCTGACGATGGAAGGAAGGAATGATGGATAAGAAGCAGCACTGGCTTCTAAATATCTGGCAAAATATTTTATTTATTATCTGGCAAAATAACTCCGTTTTTTTGCTAAATTTATTAAGTTTATTTATACATTATTTAAAATTAATTGAACAAATTTTATAAATGAAATTGGAATTAAAGTAAAGAAAAAACTATAAAGCGTTTGTATTTATAATCATCGATTATTAAATTGTTACTAAGTTGCGTATTATTACGGAATATTTGTATATATTGTAGAATATTTTCGTGCGTGAAATAAACACAATTCAGAGCTCTCGTAAATTCTTTAACAGACACTTTAGTGGATACACCTTCTTCCCTTTTTTATTTCTTGCTTTTATGACTCTTCATTTGATACTTGAAGCGGTCGTATTAAATATACCGCCCTTAGACGCATACTTAGTTGTCTGAAGATATTTTTATTTATTACTGCTGCATTACATACTTAATTTGGTACGTCATTTTATGAATTCTTAATCTCATATTTAAATCCATTCAAAAAGTCACAAAAACTGCTTCCTCTTCAGTGTACATACTCGTGCATACTTGAAGTGACACTAAAGAATTTTCACCGAAATGACAACAAAAGCGCAGTGGATCGTGTTGGCAACACCTTTTCATCGTACGATCGCTAAAGAATGATTTATGATCGCTCACAGCAACGATGCGTGTTCGGAATCGAAAAGGAATTTATTGCATATAGTATATTGTATATGTACATTGTACACACATAAATAAGGTTGGCTTCAATACGATAATGTGACTTGCTGAGAGAACGGAGAATGACGAAATGACACTATTAATGCGTTAAGCATTTCCGAATTACGATATCTACTTCGAAGCCAACCAAACGATGGTTGTTTTTTATTACAGCCTCTTATCAAGCTATAAAATAATATTGATTATTTTCCCCCGTTTATTTCCAGGTGCATTTAAAATGATTTCATTTTTTATTATCATTATTATTATTATCGTCTCTATTATTTTTTCAGGGGAATTCTTTTCATTTTTTTCAATAAACGATACCATTTCCAAAATTTATCAAAAACCTGTCAACGTAGAGCTCTCTGTATGTTGGTGATACTCTTGAGCATGTGAGTGTGTGTGTGTTTGTGTTGAACTCTCCTCCCACCCCCTTCCCTTTACAACAATTATATGTATTTATTTGATTTACACTCGATGCCTGTGACAAACGAGTAAGTAATTAAAATTTAAATAGTCTCTCTTTGAAGTTGAATTTCATCCACTGTGCAATCAATATATACAATCGCTGTAATTTAATCGCTTGTTGTCTGTCGCTGTCTGCTGTCTGTTGATGAAGTGATTCCTTTTTTTCTCTCCTACAACGCCTTTAAAGAGTTGTTCCCGTCAGAAGCGTCAACTTTTTAACCACTATTAAATGCATCTATAATTGATTTTAATAATAATAACATTAAGTTGTTGATATGAACATTTAAATTCTTAAAGTCAATTTTTAAATAACCAGTCTTCATGTTGATTTTGAATATTTTAAAGGTGAATATTTAATTTGAATAATAATATATATAAAATATTTAATGTTTTCACTTAATATTTTTATTATTGTATTTACTAAAACGAAATTATCTTTTCCTTTTCATTTCAGGTATGTTTCACATTTTTACAATATTTCCATAAAGTTTTAAACCATATTTGAAGTCAAATGTAAGTGAAAATGTCATGAATATTTTAATAATGTGTTAAAAACCTCCAAAATATTAGTTTTCACATGAGACCTTTTTTCATTTCTTATGAAATCTTGATTATTTATACGATAAAATCACCGACAATTTTAATTCTTATTTAAATTTCGATATTTTATTATCACACGAGTATAAAAATATGCTTAGAAATTTTAATGTAATTTCAAATTTATTAAAATCCAAAGCAATAAAATAAACTTAAATTAAATACTTGAAACCAATAAATTCCATTTGAATGAATCACTCGATTTATGATATTGTGTATGTATGTATATTGTATACAATCTCTTGATTCAATGGAACATTTCCTGTCCTCTACCCACCTCATCGGAAATCTTTTATTACTCAAAGAACGAGCTACAACCGATCGTTTGCCAGCTGATTGCATCGTAAATCCCAAAATGTTCAGTTAGTTGGACATCTCGAACCCCGGATAAATGTACATAAAAGGTGCGATCATGCGTACCATCATCTCCAGCTGAGCGACGGGCGCCTGATCAGCACAAACAATGGATTAACAACAATAACAACAACAACAACGAAAAACTCAAACATGCAATCGAGAAATGTTCGATTTTTTACCTCTTTCAAGATAAAGCTATGCAAAGGCACCTTCCTACCAACCTCTCTACCTTCCTTCCTACCTACTTTCAAATGGTGTGGAACCCAAAGAAAAAAAAAATACTCTTTCAAAACTCACTTCAAATGTGTTGTCGGTGACAATAACTACTTTTTCTTTTATGAGAGATATATTTTTTTTTAGAAACTTATTTCGAGGAAATCGTATGCGAGATCGAATCGTGAAGATCGTAAAGTAAGGAAAGAAATTGAAACAAAGAAAGGAAAAAATATCCAAATAAAAAAAAAAATATCGAATTACAATACATACAGTGTATGTATGTAAATGAAAGTCTTTAAAGTATCAATTAATAAATATTTCAATGAGAAAATACAAAAAAACTGATCGTGTGTGGCTGATCGCGCCATCGAAAGTTCGGTGGTAACGTTCATAAAATATAAAAAACTATCGTTTCTCTAGAGAATTCCTAAATCACGTTGTGTTCACTGTCATTCAGGAGAAAGCGCGTAATAAATTTGTTAAATTACATCCTATACAAAGCACATCGTTACAGGTCATTAAGACAGACCGCAGACCTTTTATTATCTCTCGCCTCTGTTTTTAACTCTCGGAGATGGCGTTGTAATTCTTCGCAGCAAATTAAATAGTTATTTCAACACTTTAAACATCATTCCCCATTAATTTTGTGGCATTTTGTAAGAAAACAAATAATGAAAATACTACACCCAAAAGTTTGATTTTAGTCAAACTCACGATAGACAAAACTGTATAAATTAAATGGAAGAGACTCCAAAAACACCAACAACACTAATTTATCTTTCATTTCTTCCGTTCTCCCTGCCGTCCTTCCGTTTTCTTGCTGAAAGTTCAAATGGTGCACTTGCCCTTGTCTGTGTCCGGCTCGGTCAAAACAGTGATGATGTTAAATGAACATTTGATAGCCATGGTCGAGGCCAAACTCCAACCTGACGATGTCCAGACAAAGCGCATCATCCGTTTCGATCGATACGTGTGAGAGCCGAAGTGTTGGCAACATTGGCAGCTGTTGGTGCCGAGGCTGGTCGATGCTGCTTGCTGTCTGATGCGCTTAATTCGTCACTAAATGAGTTTTTTTTTTTGTTTTGTTTTGCGAGAAGCCTCAGAAGCTGCAGCAGCATGTTGCTGACGCGGCTAAATTGCTATTAGAGCGATGCGGCGTCAACTTGTGGGTGACTAACTGGCTGAGTGACTTGACGACTGAGCGAGTGGAGTGTGCACACCTCCATCCATTCTCCGTCGCCATCCATCTGGAGTGGCTGTGGCGCCACAAAAAGAGTGAAAAGTACTTTCGCAATATCACCGTGAAATTGCATCGCCAAATCGAATCAATCCGCACGCCGAATTCGTTTTCAACATTCGACCAGTAACGCGGACAGCGGGCTCTGACAGACAGACAAACGCTCAGACAGTGAGACAGTCGCGACAGGCAGACATCCAGCCTGCACAGTGGATATCTGTCCCATCAGTGTATCTGTCCTGGCTGCAGTTGCTTGCGTGCAAAATGAATGCTTAGATGACTGTGGCCAACAATGCAGAAAATCTATTATTCCAAAAACAGTACTCGGCAAACTCGGTAGCCTCGAAATATAGTAAAAGACAACAACAACGAACGAAGTAGACAACAAGAAACAAAAACAATAGATTGCCACATAATTGATGGCCTCAATGTTGGTGTTGGTGTTGGTGTTGCTGCCGTCCGAAATACTCGTAATACTAAAAGTCTGCAACAAATGCAATACAACAATAATAACAGCACCAATAACAACAACAACAACAACAGGAACTGTTCGACCAGTTGGAAGAGTGACCAACCATTCAAGAGCCAGAGTTTGGTGGGTGTTGCTGTTGATGGTTCGATTGGTGTTGGCAGCGTGTTGTTGCTGTCGCAAGCGTATCGCACGCCACTCTTCACGAATTGTAGACTGGAGCAACCACTCGACCCGTTTAGTTGTGGATATAATAAAATTAAATTACAATTACTTTGTGGTTCTGCGGTACTGCTTCAGGGCGCCTTTAACAAGTTGATCGACAGCATTTTGCTGTTGCTTTTCACTTCACGCTGCATGGCGATACATGAAGAGCTCCCGATTCTGGGATTTCGATTTTGGCTGGCATTCTATTTTGAGTTCTTATTTTGATTCTAATTTTTGTACACAGAGTCCTGTATACACTCTTTTTTCCTTTGTTTTTCTGATAATGTATGTTTTCTTATCAACTTTTCAAACAGTTTGAAAAGCATTCGATGGAAAGAGACAAATAAAAGAGAAAGAGAGGTTGTGGAAAGCAAGAAACGTTTTACATGATACGTAACGTAGCGAAACATGTCACTTGTTCCAAACTGTCCAACGTTGGAACAGATGACACGTCACGTTGCTTTACATCTCGACTAACTGAGCTTTTAATGTAGCATAAAATGGCTTCAAACACTGCGAAAGCCCTTCAAATCTGCCAGCCAATCAGAATCGTTTCTTCAGAATCCCCTTTATTTATCTATCTTAAAATCTATCTACCCGAGTATGTGCTGCGAAACAAAAAGTACGACGCATTTCTGCAGACAAGGAAACAGAGAATCAAAGCACGTTCTTACAAACGAGTAAACTGACAGATTACAACTCAAATACATCCCATACGCCGGTAGTGCAGTCCAACCGACTGCCGAGGGCACTGGCAACCTTCTACCGAAGGGGAAACCATCTCCTTTATGCTTGCCTGAGACTCAATGCATGTACTGACTCCATGTGTACTGGCCCACCGTGACTATAAGCATTTTTAAAACACGCACACAAGTTAAACGCCTGAGACATCTGTAACAAAATATCGACTCGCACGTCACAATCGATTTTTATGACTCTCCACTAGTCCACTTCACTCGATATTGAAATATCCTTCTAATTCTCACCCCTTTCTGCTACCTCTCGCTCTCTCTCTCTCCCTCAATAATTCTTTGACAGCTTTCAGGAGGCGTCTGTCTAGCTAATGAAAAACAAAGCGGAGTTTCCAACAGGAAATCAGCTGTTATTCACCAAAAAAAAGCGAGATGACTCAGAAAAGTCATGGAATTTCCAATGAAATTCACAGCAAACGACGAGTGACACCAACAAATGAATTCGTAGCGTAAAACGTAATTAGCAATGGTACTAGGGCCTTAAGCAATGTATCCGTCTGTGTGTTTGTCTGTGTGTGTATGTGTGCGTGTGTGTGAGTTAGAGAATAAAGAATGAAGGGTAGAGGATTGGGTGTGGTATTGAGCTTTCAAATCAAACAAGCTGATCCAACACAAAAACACGTTCGAATGAAAACCTGAAGCTCTCAAAGGCGTGAATTGAGCTCTACCCACATGTGTGTAAGTCACATATACACTCACACACATATACACATGCAGTCGTATGCCTCACTAAACGCCATTAAATGCACATGTCAAACATGGCTTCAGTGCAACAGCGATTGTTAAACTTTTGCTCACAACACGTGTGATTAGCAGTGATTCACAAACATCCTGTAACAAAAAAAAAAGGAAATAAATAAACGCACATTTCAGGACATGCTATAATACACCCAGCGAGAAATTTAGAGTAGATCTGCACTGGAAGGAAAAACTAGAAATTACAATAAAATGGTTGAAAAAGATGGAAATTGTTCACAACGTAAATATTATCTTATTATATAGTTAAGAGAATAGTTAACAGAAAAATTTTGTCATGAATTATAAGGGAAATGAAAAAATATAAAGCAAAACAGAAATAAAAACTAATTAATAATCAAAATAGATAAGTAATGAAACATCTGGAATATCAAATACTACTCCAAAGGAAATCTGCAAAATATCCCGAGAACCTTCAAATGGCAAAATATTCCTCGTTTCTAGAGAATCGCTGTTAGAAGCGCTTCTTACTTATTTATTTACTTACATACTACGGCTACTGGGTTACTTGAGGTGTGCATTGTATTGTTATTAGTTATGGGTTGGATCGAATGTGTTATTCGGTCCACGCGACCGCTTCTATCCTTATGCAACGTATGTATACTAAATCGGGGAGGATAAGTTAAACCTCCAAATTAAATGTCCAACACGTTCTTTGGCAACTAATGACTAGATTGCTATTCCTTTATATGATTCTATGTATTTATTTACAAGCAACGGACATACGGTGACACGTACGAACATCGTACATTGCTAATAAATAGTGAAAGGATCATGCAAGGATAATCGCCATGTTCGCCACTGGGCGTCAATTTGTTAATTGAAATTTCATGTTCTGTGGTAGCGAAGAAAATAATTTAATTTTGCTTTGTCCACGGTTTAGGTTTTTGTTTTCTTTTTTTAATTCGTATGAGCTGATGAGTGGAATAGAATATGAAGTGGATTATGGTTTAGAATATGGTGTGGAATATGGAGAGAATAGAAATATATAAATATATTCTCCTAAGCTTTCAATTGATTCTCTTTGGCATTTGATTGGGAAAGACCTCAGTAGCCATCATATTCATGGGCTTCGTATGGGGCTTCAAAGGATTCCCTGTCCCAGCTCTCACTCTGCCATTCACCACTTAACATCTTATCCACTCTACTCCATGTCATCTTTATAAAAAACTGTAGTCATAATTCTCATTGGTTTTATGGGTACTTCTCCCCGTCCGGGTGCGTCACTCTGTCCATCAGTCTCTCTGTCTCCATTTCTGTGTTCTCTCCGTCTCTGTAATCTTCACCCGTATACTCTCCGTCGTCTTCTTCCTGCATCTCCGTCCCCTCTCCGACTCCTAACGTTCTCCTTCTCCGTCACATCTACGTTCCCTATCCGTCATTCTCTCCATCATCCTTCTTCACCTTCTTTCCCACCATAAAACATTTCTGTCTCTTTCTCCATCTCCATCTCCGTCTCATATGACTTTTATAAGTAGCCCCTGACAATATGCAATTATTTTACATATGCATAAAATAAAAATAAATACATACACGTATGATATTAAAATTTCGTCGAACATAGTCTCATCTCATCACAAGATAATCAAAATCATACAACCAAAAATAAAAAATCCCCTTTTCACCAACAGAATGTCAACTGTCAACAAATCATTAACTCATTGCAATTGTTGTTGTTGTTTGTCTTCGTTCGGTCGTGGTTTGGGTATTCCAATTAATAATTTATGTAATTATTTTTTCAGTGCATTTTTAATTATTTCACACTTTGCGGCAGGCTGATTGTCGTTATTGTTGGTGTGGTTGTTGTAAAGCCAAAAGAATGACAAAAGGTGAAGTGTTGACATTTGCATTTTTTTATAAACCGAAATGCAACGCAAACCTGAAGCTGGTTTCATCGATGTCAGCGCATCGTCATCGCGCTGCGGTTATGGATCATAGCCGTGGTATGTATTTTTAATTAGGTTTTTTTTTTTTGTGAGAAAAAATTACAGAATTGGAAAAACGTCATGCTTTATAAATAATAAATCAAAAACCAAAAAAGGGCGATCATAAAATGTGGCTTCATTCCAGTTGAGCTTAAGTAAATATCCATGAAATAATATAAAAATATAAAAGGTTTGTCTGAAAACTTAAATTAAAAACATACCGTATTAAAGTTATACTTTATTATATTATATTACATAATTCGTATATTCGGTTTACCGAACCGAACTGAAACTAATCTAACCTATCTTAGAGTTCTTTTTTAATTTTATCTTATGTAACAAAAAAATTAGGTCCTTAAGTTATTCATATAATGCAATTCACAAAAAAAGAAATAATTTTCTGAGTAAGTTATAGAGATATAGTAAGAGAGAGAGAAAGAAATAGAGAGAGTGGAACAGAGAGAGAATGAGAGCAAGAGAACAGAAGATTCTTATAATTATATCGCAATAAATTAACGCTTTTTTTCGCACAGAAATTGTGGAATTGTGAATAAATTCTCGTTTTCATTTTTCGTTTCGTTTCGTTTATTCAAAAATAATTGATTGCATTCAGGATGTCCACCCCCCAGGGTAGAGAATCGTTGAAGAATCGTTGTTGTTGTTGGTGAAGATGGTCCAATACAATAGAATGAACGCGATGTTGCTGAATTTCACACGGTTATCTAAAAATTAAAAGTTTTTCAATGAAACTTTAGCAAAAAGAATAACTTTTAAGAATTCATGTTTATTCATAATTAATTTCCGGAATTTAATTTCGAAACTTCAATTCGACTGCAGCAGAGAAACTTTACAAGTTTAGTTGCAAGCTGCTGCTGTTGGAATTTAAAGCTTTTCCGCGTTTTCAACAAAGTATTTAAACTTCCAGCAACATCGAAATCAGTTTGTGGTCGGCCGATGGTTTGGTTGGTCGGTTGGTCGGTTCGTCGGTTGGTTGGTTGGTCGGATGGTCGGTTGGTCGGTTGGTCGGTTGCTTCGTCCGTTGATCTTCTCCTGATGCGTCTTATTATTATATTTATTGTAATAATGCGGCTCGTTTTCCAAGGCATCCTTCTTCCACAGCTGCTTCTTCGTCCTATTCGTCATCTTCTCCTTCTCCTTGTACTCATCATCTTTCTGCTTCCCTTACTCGCAACTGTTGGAAATGTGCTAAGTATTAATTTAGAGAAAACTCTGCACCAGATTATAAGTTACACGGAATTTGCAAAAAACGAAGAAACATCAAGAAAAATAAGAAAAATATTTAAAACAACAACAACAACAACAACTGCTTCTCAACGATTAATTGCTCTGCTCTCACAGCTTAACTGGAAAATGCATTCTATTCAAATACTTTTCCTTTTTCCTGACACACAAGTCACTAAAAGTGAAAATCGGAGGAAAAACTATGGCAAGAAATATCACAAGGAATGAAATGTTAACCTCGATTAAAGCAACACTTTATTCAGCTTGGTTACAACTTGTGCTGAATAACGATAATAACAACAACAAAACGAGCGCGAATTTTGAATCTTGAACATCCTTCCAGCAGCCTGAAGTACCAAAAGTCGGAATTTATTCATCCAACTCCTGTCATTTCTCCCACACCGCATTGCCGCCACCCCCTTACCGACCCCCTTACCGCCCTCCGTTTTCGAATGGAAAAACTTTTTAAATTGCAGACCAGTTGAAATATTTTTTTACAAATTATGCCACAGGCTTTAAAGTCATAAAGAAAAAAGTAATATTCGCGGTGTTCTACCGGGCATGGCGATGGTGGAGAAGGCAGAAGCAGCTCATAGAAATGAAAATGCGGTTAATGTAAAACCAAATAAAAAGATCCAATGGAAAAAATACTAAAAATAAACCTCGCCCAAAGACAAAAGCCAACTTCAAATGATGCCAACAACCTACGAACTTTAATTACGAGAAAACACAAACTCGAGCAAATGCAGGTTAATAGCATGATAATGATAATGATCATCAACACCATAATGATCACTAGATGATGATTATGACAGTGATGATGATGTTGACGATGAAAATAATAATGAAAACAATGATAATTGCTGTTGATGGATAACTGCTTCTGATGTAATGCAAAAAATTGCTTTAATTTATGTGTACTGAGCGCTTCAATCCACAGCAACAAAGTGTGAGTCTCTGAATCACTCGGAACCCCTGAATGAATGCACAAGAAGAGTGTGGAGCTCATTTAAATGTAGATTTCAAATGAAGGGCCTCTAAATTTATTCCAATTTGTTGCCATATATTTTAGAATGTTTTAAAATTAGCGAAATTTACAAAAAAAAAATAAATCAAAAATACAGATAAATAAAGTAAACAGATTATGAAATAAATACTTCATCATTTAATTTACTAATTACATTATGTAATTTTCACATTCATTAAATAAAAAAATGTTAAAAGTGTAAATAAAGAGAATACGGAAGAGAGTAAAATTTATGAAAGCCGAATTATTGATTATAGTTTAGTGTACATTTTTGGTTTTTTTAACTCTTAAAAAAATACTTCTGAGAGAAACCCTTTTGGGAATATTAATAATAAATACATATTTCAAAAGTAATCACAATAATAATTCCAAATGCAAATTTCGATTAAAAACTCCCTAAAAGGATGTCTCTTTGAAAACTCTTTCAGGAGATTCTTTAAGTACTCTGATGTGTAGAAAGATTATATAAAAAAAATAAAGACCATAGACCAATGTACTCATGTGTCACAACTGTGACTCAAAATATAGTCTTAAGTGGCAAACACCGAAAAATCGATTAAAAGCCAGTGAATTATTTATTTAGCCTATTCACGTTGCAAAAGAATCGCCTTTAAAGACCTTAACTACTATCTTGAATCTTTTCTTCATTTAATCTGTCATCTTTTATATCATCATATGACGAAAGCCTGGAGTTCTTCTTCTGGGTAAAATGTAAAATGTACCATATTTCCTTTCCCCTCCCATCCCCCCTTCGAAATGCAGTTACATAATTTGCGCAATTAAGTTTTTGGCATTATTTCGCTTTGATAATAGTAATATGATTCCATCATTAGATGAAATTACATTATCTCCACATGCAACAGCTATCATAAGCATTCAATTTCATTAGGCAGCCAAAAGAGAGTCGGTACAACATCACAATAAAACGTAATCATACACAAACAGCGAAGAGTGGAGCGGGTCGGTGGAGGGGTGGGGGTGTGGAAATTCATCCAATTCAATCAAAACCACAAACATTTTAAAAAATACAAAAATTTCAAATCCTCAAAGAATTCACAATGAGCTCGTATGTAGCAGATACAAAATCGCAAAATTCGTGCTTAAATAATTAGATATAACATTTTTGCAACAACAACAACAACAAAAAGCCACAAATATTGAGGGAACAGCAGCATTATTACCCATCGTAACTCAGTTTGCAGTGGGCTCATATACCAGACTCCGGGGCTTATTGGCGATGTGGAAACGAGCATTAAAGCGGAAAGTGGGTGGTGGATGGCGAATGGTGAATGGTGGTTAAGGGAAAATGAAATGGGTGCGGGGTCAGGTTTCTGCCCGACAAGATGAATGAAGGTAATTTTTTATGGATTTATGCGGCACGCCAACAGAAACGCACGTGCAGGAGATTTCGTTTTAAATTTGATACCACGAACGGAATTTCGGCTGCTTTTTTATGTAATCGCAGCGTCGAAACCGATGCGGCAAAATGTCCGAGGAGTTTTGCTACGCATGACAGCAGCCGTGACAAACTACTCAGTTACTCTCCAGCCGACTCAGCTCAGTGCTCAGTGCCTCTGAACAAAAGTTAAGTTAGTAGCGTATTTACTGCATTTTTTTTATTTCTTTCCTTTTTTTTACTGCAAAAGCGTAAGGAAATATTTAGTAGGAATGTATATAGTAAGAATGTGAAGTTGAAGTTGATGATGATGATGAAAGTTGGCCCAAAGGAAATTGACTCAATCTAGGAAGAGTTTCATGTTTCAAGCACTTCTGAGCAAATAAGCTGCTACAACCGATGAGAAGATTTGATTTGGAAGCCAGAAGATAGAAGGAAGAAAACAAAAATTAAATGAAAAGTTGACCATTCATGGTAGATGGAGGTGCAGAGCGTTCCTGTGGAAATGTAAACACAATACGAAAAATTGACGAAACACAAAATGAAATTAAGTTGTTGTAGATGAAAGAAGGATCTGGACGAATCGCCCGGGTTCGGACTCGACGATGATGTGTACTCAGAGTTGGCAGAGTTATCAACTAGAAGTGGGTGTTCCCAAGGGCACATCCTCCGCTCTACGTGCTCGCATTGTAATCAAAGGAAAATATGTCGAATTTAGAAACGAAAGATAAGTAAAAACGTGATTGCATGGAGAGTGTGAAAACGTACTGAGCTGAATGGGACGCACTCCCTCACACTGGCTTGTGATGGTGATGGCGATGGCGATGGCTCGTTGGCGGTAATGGTATCGACGGTGGTAGAAAGGAGTCTCTCTATACACGCGTTGAAATCGCACAGATGCAATCGTTCCTCATACAGTCGGGGTTCAAAGTGAGTGAGTGCTCTGCAGACGTCTGTGAAGAGGAGTCGGCTATTTTCACCCAAGAGAATTGATGTAGCTGCGGCCCGGAACTGTTGGTGGTGGTTGGCTTTTCTTGTCAGCCGAAACACAATAATAATGTACGACAGCTAATTCGATTAAGTTAATTTTGCGTTTACTGACGAACTAAAACAAAAATTCCTCCCAGAATTAATGAGATACAACTTCTGTGCACGAGTATTTCTTTGATGCGAAATACCTTTTACGGCTTGTGGCTTGTGGAGGATTTGAAATATGAGAGAGTGCAGAGTTGTATTTTATTAGCACATTTAACACCCCTCAAAAGTAATTCGAGGCTTGTATTTCACCGATTTACTTGTGAGTATAAATTTGTGTGCTTTTTTAAGAGATCACAAGAACAAGAAGACAAGAAGTAACAGCAAGATGCTAATCGGTTACGGTTTACGACAAGTCAAGGTTATATTTAAACCTTAAATAAGTATATTCTCTGTAATAATTCGTGGTTTATAACACGTAACATTTTCCGCAAACTTGAAAGCAACTGATTGAAAAATGAATCCATTAAAATATCAAATCATGAATCAAACTTTGATCAAAACTCAATACGTTTCTGTCAACAGTCAGTTAATCATTGACATTTATTGAGATGTTGTATGTACCATCAGACATACGAGCAGAAAATTATCAGCAGACACGTTTCGGTGATGTGGAAATAATCAAGGCAATCATGAGATACCACAGATTCTGTGCCTCTGTCGGACTGCCAGACAAATTGACGAACTGCAACAGGAGATGCGAACAAGCGAATTTAATTAGCAGTGTTTAGGAATACGCACACGCATCTGAATTTAGTAGTGATTGGAAGTCGCTGTGATGCAACAAAGCAACGGCAAATGCGCTGTGTGTGTATTAATACTGAAACTATAATAATAACAGCAACAACAACGATGACAACAAACCGGACAAGGATGCAATTAAAGTGGCACCACCCCCAAATAAACTTTCCCCCCCCCCCCCCCCCCCCAGTATATTGCTTGTGCCCGAAATGTTGTTGGAAGGAATGAATCTTAATCATCTACGATACCATACCGAAATATCATCCGACAGCCATGACAGCAACTACAACTTCATCAATAGTTCTATGAATATCGCAACAATACAACACAACAACACTACAGCAACTATAAATACAACTGCAACTATTTAGGCTTGCAATTAATATGCAACTCACGGAACAAGACATCGAAAACTTCATCACTCATTCATTCAGGACGATGCTGCCCATAATACACCCACAACAATCCGCTTTTGAATACCCATCCAACCACCCAGCCAACCATTGAACCAGTCATTCATCAAATCATCCGTCACTGCGTTGGATGGTTGGCCGAATTGAGTCCCGCAACGCATGCAACGCATCTGTTATACTTGCATCACATTTCACAGGATTTCATTGAAATATCCTGCATTTGACACCCAACTGAATGCGTAACGGTACACATACAGTTTGTTTGGCCCAATTTATCCCTCGATCCGTTATTCTTGTTGCCAGTGAGGTTCGATTGATTACTCTTTGTGTTATTATTATCATCAAATGTTACGCGTGTTTCGCTCATTTCAAATCCCATCTTTACACACTTCAGTCTCTGTGGTCACTTTAGTCATTTATTGAAATTTTAATATTTTGTAATCTGTGTAACCATCTGTTTTTTTTTACTTTATTACTAAACTCTAAATACATTCGTTTCGTTCGATATGGGTTCCAGTTGCTTCCGATTTGAAATTATTATCGATTTGTACGTCGTTTTCGTTTCTACGCACATTTTGTTAGAAATCTCTTAGAAATCTACTCTTAAATGACAATATTAATAATAAATATAAAATTATAAATGAATTCTTAAATAAATAAATTAATTCTTGGGAATTTTTAAGAAATATATTGACTCTTAATGAAATTTAAATACTACGAATACTATGAATGAAATGTTCACTAAATTAATTGTTACATTTAAGCATACAAATAGTTCCAAAGTAACAACAACAACAAAATAATAAAGCCACAACCGTGACAACAACACTGTAGAGAAAATTTGCATTCGTTGTTCATGCTAAATGCTAAAATATTGCCGACAGACTCTAAAAATATAAATTAATTAAGTTGTTAAGAGTTGCCCCCTGGCTCATTCATGTGAAGTCCAACTTAAATGAGCATGAATTCGTATCGATTCAACGCAACTGAAGGTGTTCCAAGATTCAACTCGCTCAAGCGAATCGATGCTTAGCGTCGGCGTCACTCATCAGCAAGTTCTTTAAAAACAAGAAGAGCAGATAGAAGAAGAACAAGAAGTAGAATAACAGTAGCACCATAGGACCCCTACCACATTCAGCCCTCCCACCTTCATCAGCACCACCAACAACACCAACAACACCAGCAGCTCCCTGCAACGCTCGCGATGGGACGACGTTTTTTCTTTCTTTGCACACTTTGTTGAATTATTGCCTTCATTAAGATTGTCTTATTGTTGCGATAAGGTACCATGGCTTGGGTAACAATCGTTCATAGCTTCCTCATGCTTTGCCACCACCTTCGGTGTGCCGTTGAATGGAATCTGCATTTCGCAGTCGAGGCGAGTCAAATCGAGTCGAAAGTCTTACCTACGCATGTCTCGAGTTCATATTTCAACGTCTCTTGAAGAGAGGGAGAGAGAAAGAGAAAAAATGTTAATGTTGAATTTAATGGAAGTTCTGTGAATTCTTGAGAAAAATTAAATCAACTTTTTCACCGTCTCAAACTTGACTGATGTCGATGTTAGAGACAATTTAATTGCCGACTTTAGATCTATGATTAAAAAAAGATCTAAAGTTTTCGTGTCTTGGTCTATAATTTGAATTGTGTTTTTCAATCAATGTCTTTACATTCTTTAATGAGTATTTACAGAGATCACAAATATCGCTATTTTATGGATCAAAACATGAGATTTGGATGAAATCACAATGAGTTAGATTAGCAGATCACCAAGAATTAGGAAAATCTTTGAACTCTCAAATAATAATATCGAAAAAAAGTAACTACTCACTACAGCACTATCTGATGGCCAACACCTGGGTTAGTTTTTTCTCCAGGGAATATTAGATGGAGTTCTTGATAAACTGAAACCGGTTTCAGTCTCCTCTGGAATAAACCGAAACACGTCGTCATGATCTGATTAGCAACATGATTAATAGTATAGAGTAAATGAACGACAAAGTTTCTCATATCTTGTAGCCACTTCAAGTCTGCTATATACCCATAGATTATAATTAATTTTATCTGAACTGATCTGACTAAAGTTGGAAACTATTTCCGTATATGGAGCTATACAACGATCTTGCAAATCAGTTTGCAAACTCCTTCATCCGAGTACTTATCTTATATTTTATATGTGGATCTCGTATCTTTAAATGCAAGATACCGCTTTTTGTCATGCATTCACTATATCATCATCATCACCATCAACATCATCATCATCAGCATGTTTTGTTGTGACTTAACGTCAATCAACTTAAGAGTTGTTTCCTGCTTTGATTTTCAGTCGGGTCTGTGTAACCATCTGTCTCGACTCCAGCAGTTGCTCTGAGATCTCTTTGTGTCTCTCTCACTGTCCGTCTATCTCTCTCTCTCTCTCCTTCCGTCTTTCGGTTGTTTGCTTCTGTCTTCTGCGACGACGCTGGCGGCTTTTCTCATATTTCTGTCTTTCTTCTTTGGCATAATTGTGGCTATAATTAAGTCTGAGAAAATTTATTGTTATAAAAGTGTTTTTCTTTCGTTTTTCTTTTAGTTTCTTTCTGACCATCTTAAATAATTCTGGTCTGACTTCTTCTCTTATTTTCTCTTCACTACACTTCACTATCCTTCAATTACTCCTTTTCTTAGTAATAATTTTATTTCATTAACATGAATGCATACATAGTAAATAAAAAGAAGAACTAGAAACAAAAAAAGAATAAGAACAAAAACAATTTCAACAGGAATTACAAATCCTGAAACACAGCTTTGCCTTGGGAATTCATCTATCTAAAGTATCCACTAAGGAGGAGAAGGGATCCACTTCTTTAAGATAGTGGAGGGACATTGTAAGGGTCCTGTAATATGGTGAGTATATCGGATATCTGAAAGATCCCTTAAAGAATTGCAGTTATTTCTTAGGGATCCCTTAAAGAAGTAAAGAGATAATTTGAGGCTCCTGTAGGCTAGTTAAAGATTATCTGAAAAGTCCCTTGAAGATGTAAAGGGTTATCTTGAGGATCCCTTAAGGATGTGAAGGGATAATTTAAGGCTTATTTAGTTTTGTGAAGGAAGATTTTAAGGATCCCTCAATAATAATGAATGAATCCTTGTAACGGAATCTGAAATAGACTGTAATAAAAGCCCCTTTAATACCGTCTGATTCGAACGACCATCAGGAATTATAATAATAAATCCATTAAATCGATTTTCAAACAAATTTTGAACTAAGCTTTAAAGCACTCAATTCTT
Organism: Myopa testacea; assembly: GCA_949629155.1. Taxonomy (NCBI): domain Eukaryota; kingdom Metazoa; phylum Arthropoda; class Insecta; order Diptera; family Conopidae; genus Myopa; species Myopa testacea. Next base: position 65,119,316 of record OX451345.1, read on the forward strand.
TGCCTAGAATACTCGAATACTGGTACTCGTATTTTTGTTTGGTCATTCGACATGACGTATCAGTCCAATTAGTTTTAGTGCAAGTAATTTTCCAAAGTTCTAAACATTCTTGCCTTCATTGTTCCATCCTACATAAATAAGTAAATCAACTCAACTCAACTCAACTCAACTCTTAACGAAAGCAACCTCAAAAATGTCATCTCTCACATGAGCCTAAAAGCTATCGTAACGTTGTTATCTGTCTGTCATTATTTTTTATTTGTTTCCCTTTTCTATGCTCTGTGTTCTGTGCTCTAAAGTTTAAAGGGGTCAAACTGAAAACTGTCAACAGCACTGAAGTTTAGCACAACAACGCACAAGAATGCGGTGTCCAACTCCATTCTCTCGTAGCTTGTCACTTGCCCCAGACAACATGTCCGGCAGCCTATGTTGCCGAGTACCACTTTACCGAGCACAATATTTGCTCCATATCAACATTGAAAGAGTCGAAAAGAGAGAGAGAGAGTGAGATGCGGGGCTGTCATGTTTCACAGAATGTGCTGTACAGACCTCAGGTAATTTGTTGTTACTCATGACTCTCTCTCGTTCTTTCTGTTGTTTCTGTTGGCGTTGTTTTTAGTTGTGTTTGTTGTTGTTGATGTTTTTGTTGTTGTTATTATTGCTATTGTTGCCTGTACGCCACTCAGATGTCAAATTGGTGACCTGTTCCCTGAAAAAATCGCCCGATGTGTACAAAAATGTGTTTATTGTTAACGTATTGATGATGTGCAACATTCCCAAAATGCTTTTTCTTTTTGTGAATCCGTGGACAATTTCCTAAAACACACAACAACAACTACAGCAAAAAGAGCAACAACAACACAATAGTAAAATTCTAAGCACCGACCAAACACCAAAATTCGTGCCTCATCAACGTCTAACCGGCTCTTTTGTTCGGTCATGTCTCGGAGATGTGAGAACTTGATGATGTTGATGATGATGCTGATGTTGCTTACTTCTTCCCTTCCTCACTCCTTGCCACACACGCCTTTCCTACTCCTTCCTTCTTCTTTTTCCTGACAGTGATTCGGCATGCGTAGAAGAAGCAGCAGCATATAACACAGTTAAAGAACTACCACAACTTGTCAAAAAAATGGAAGACTTCGTTTTATTGGCCGGTTGGTTGACTGGCTCTCGACTGGCTGGTTGACGAGATGCTGCACCCGGTTCTGTTTACTGTTTGGATTTGAATGGGTTTTAGAGGCTTCGTCGTGGTAATTACAATGACAACAACGAATAATAATGACTTGAGTAAAGAAACTAGGGGGGGGCGGGGGGGGGGGGAGGATGAGGGAAATGAAATGGACTCAGTGACGGCGCTTAAATGTTTACCGACTGAATTGCGTTTGAACCGATACTCAACTCAAAAGATAGAGCGACAAGGTGACAAAGTGACAAAGCAATATGTAGAGTACATCGAATAAATGATGAAATTTTCATGTTCTATATTTTTTAATTCTGTGAAAAACTGGAGATTCATGGAGCAGCTGCGTTATGAAAGGGTTGCATATTAATTATGGAGGCTTCATTGTGCTTTTACTCGTATATGTATCCGTGTTCTTGTGTATGTGTGAATCGGTGTGTTTGTTAGTGGATAACAGAAGAACTCCTTCGGGGTTTGCGAAAATCCATTCAATTTTTTTTTCCTTAAATCGGGATTTACGATTACTAAGCAGCGATTAGTTAAACAAAAGAACTTTGTTCAACTTGACTTTCATACTCATTATATTTATGGTGCATATTCAGCACCTCGGTACGGACAATTTTAAAATACTGAAGTTTATTTATCTACTAACATTATAAACAAAAGCTGTTATTATAATAAATTGTTCGTTGGAGAAATTGGTGTATATCTACTTTTAGATATTGAATTATTTAATTCATAAAGTAAAGCTTGTAAACCGATATTTTTTCGGCACGCTTACCAACAAAAAAGGCGAAAGTATTTAATTAAAACTAATAAATCACACCACTTTTGTTAATGTGATTCGTTCCGTTCCAATCCATTCCATTTCATAGATGTATGTATTTATTTTCGTATTAGTGAGGTAGCTTTGGTTATTTGTGTATGTGTGTGTGTGTGTGTGTGTGTGTGTGTATGCGTGTGTGTAGGCCAGAGCGCGTTTAATTAGAGCACATTAATTTTTAAGCGTTTTGATTACCAACGACGGCTGCATGCAATAAATTTAGCGGCATTTTAAAATATTTCCATGTACGATGCATGTTCTTTTTAGTTTTTCGTCATCGTCCTGAAAGTCCTGAACGACGACAACATTTAATAGATGACAAACACGACAGCGGCCACAACGACGACGGCGGCCAACTCAAATGACAGCGGTTAGAAATGCTGCACATGAGCGGAAATATTTGCTTTCTTTTCTAATTACAATTTGCCGTTCTTACCCACAAATGTCATTAAATGAAACATTTTCTCTGCTCCGTGTAAATGAAATGAAATTAAATTAAATTAACCGAACGCATTCAGTATAAAATATTTTATTCACAGACAGAAGCAGAAGAGAAAAATTCATATAAATATAATATATACATATAGCAAGCTCTCACTTAATTTATTGTTATTCAATATTCTCATATATTGTGCATAGATTCATTCATAATAAATTACAACATATACCTAAATACAATATTCGAACAATGATTCATAACCAGTTGATAAGCAGCTTTATGTATTCACTAAACTGTGAGAACATTTTGCTAGATTCAAGTTAAAGTTCACCAATAAAATTTCATTAAGGTTCATTCATTGAATGGAGTCTATCCATGGAAGTTTATTCAAGTTCATTCACTGAAGTTCATTTGTATTAAGAGAAGGTAATTTCGCATGATTTTGTGATTTTTGCTTATTCATTTGTTATTCATTCATAGAAGTTCATTCATTTTGATTCCTTACAGTTCATTGCAGTTCATTGCAGTTCATTCACGTCTAATAAAAGTATTATAATATAATTTAATAGATTGTTTTTACTTATTATATAAATGAATTGATTTATATAGTGCATTCATAATCATATTCATAAATAGGATTTCAGTCATTCGTTGATGATTTTGCATCATTTCATAATATTATTTTTCATTATTTTAAATTGTTTTGTTTTCTTGTAACATGATCGTCACTCATTCGTTACTCGTTCCTTTCGTTGTGGCATACTTTCCACGTGGATCAGTATTTCATGCCTCTCATCTGCTGCGGTTTTCTCTCAGCTCACTTAGAATTGTGAATACTCAATACGTTGGCTTTGAAATTTTATCGCTTTAACGTCAAACGTCGCTGCTTTTCTTCTCCATCACATTATGTACGAGTATTGCTTGTAACATTCCAAATTTATTGTCACTAAAATGCATTTTATTTCCCTCTCTAAACACGGAGGGAATTTCATTTCATTTCTTTGGTATGCCGGCGTGTGAAAGTCGCAACTCTTTCAAAGACTTTAGTGTGGCTGCTGTCGATGCAGTTATTGACGTATTTACGGCTCCATAAATCGACAAACTTGTGTTGCTGTTAATGAGCGTCATAAAATTGACATTTCTGACGTTAGTAAAGAGAGAGAGATAGAGAGAAAGAGAGTACTCAAGTGCAGAGATTTGAAGTGTTCGAGATAAAAATGTTCGGATTTTCTTATATTGTATTGTAATATTTCAACGGTTATATTAAATCATACCAGTATAATTATTAAATAGTTAATCATGTACCACGTACCACACTTTATTGTGTCACATCAGATGTGTGTCATCGGTATTTCATTAATATTAATCAATGTACATATGTAAGTGAATCGCCACAGTGATGTCGATTCTTCATTGAAAGTACTTAAAGTGAACACATATCGTAAAAGTACATACTTTAATTATGAGTATGGCTTTGTTCGCTATGGTTTTTTTTTTTTAAATTCATTAAAAATGAATACGACGAATCCATCGTGAACTCAACGAAGCGCTTTTCTCATTTTGTACGCATTTCCGAATCAATAAATTTCAATTGACTACGTGCGCTATACGATCCGCAACAATTTATTGCCTACTTACAGGCGTGTGAACTCGAATATACGATACTCGTATACGTATCAATGAATGCGGTCTTTCTTTTGTTCAATTTTTATTTATTTACTCTGCTTAAAAGAGAATTTTTTCACTCTATGTTTTACATCTCCGGCCATCAACTCTCAAATGTGTAGCTCAGCTTCTCACACTCTCCCAGTCGCCTACTCACTCCTTCTCTCTCCCTTTCTCTCTCCCTCTTTCTGTTGCACTCAAGTTTAAATACGAAATTACCCGCATTTTTACAAGACCCGAATGCGGTTGAAAAATGTAAATTTATGCCTCACCGACGATGATCATGACGATGTGGTTAATCATGGTGTATCGCTGTCATCTGCAGAAATTGCAGTGTACATTTTGTGTTTTTTTATATGAATAAATGTCCGTATATGAGTGTGAGAAAATTTAAAATTATTGAAATTGAAAAGGATACAATTTTGGTGTCCTCAGGACACATTATATAATAAACTATATTAAAGTAGTCTGTTCATCATAAAATACATCACTTTATCTAAAATCATTTATGAAGTCTTGTTGTTGAATGTTTTTTATATTAATATTAGGTATGTTATTATATCGAGCTGTGTACATTATTTTATTATTCTAATTACATATTTTATTAAACTGTTATTTAGCTAAAATTCGTTTATTCTGCTATCTGTTATTTTCTTAATCTATTATTTTGCTAATATTCTGTCTATTGAACTGTTTTTTATTCTGTTATTTCTCTGAACTTCTTCTCGGTCCTTCAACATCCTTAGATACAATATATGTAATAATCCATGTCTACAAAGTTTACTTTCTAGTTGTTAGTCCTTTGTTCACACTTTTGCATCTTCCCCCTTTATTTATAGGTGGAGAGAGAGAGAGAGAGAGGAGTGTGAATATATTGCGTAATTTTATTTTTACAAAAATTTCTTTAATGCGTGAATCGAGTTGTTGAACTCGAGACAGTTTCTTGGGTTGGGGTGCGGCGGGCCAGGCAGAATTCCATTAGAGCTGAGAGAGTTCAGAAAGACTTGCCGCAGCATAAATTAATTCAAATCTAATTAGACGAATTGAAATGGTAATAAGATGGCCGTCGTTGGCGTTGCGCTTAAAAATAAAGCATGAAGTTGAAAGGAAAGAAGATCCTTAAAGAAGTAAATAACCGAAATTCTTCTTTTGCTCACTTTTTTCACAAGAGAGAAAAAGAGTGAGAAACAGAGTGAGAAAGGGAGAGAGACAGAGAGTGATAAAGAGAGATGAAAAAAGGATACAGGAGAATTTTTTTAACAATGAGTATTTTGATTATAATTTACATAGCTTCTGGTTTTCCATCGGTTTAAAAGTCTGTTCAAAAGTGGGTTTATTTCAAGGAAATAGACTGAAGCCACTAATTCAAGTAAAGAAAAATATTTATTAAATCCAATTCATTGAAAGCGAAGACAAAGTACTCAATTCAGTCAATTTTATTACTGTTGATGTTATTTATTTATTTTCCGAGATGTCTGGCTCGACGAAGCTCATTGATATGCGCCACGCAGCACCACAGCCGAGAAAGCATTCAACAATACTTACATAGACGATATACAATACTTCGTTCTTACCTCTGTGACGCATTTAAAACCTCAGGCGAAGAAAAGCTTCAGAAGCGTAGCCAAAGAAAACGCGTAGAAGAAAAGTTTTTCTCGACGTGGACATCATCTGTCGGTGAGAATAAAATCCTTGAAAAAACTTCAAATGCAATTAGCTTAAAAGAAAATCACGACGTTTTCATTAAGTTGACGAACGACTTTCTGCGGTCCTCGTCGACGGCGACGTCGACGTTTCTGTCAGACAGCCAAGTTTTCAGGTTAAAAATACAAAAGTTTCTCAAAGTACAAGGAAATAAGAGAAAAGGAATGAATAAAGAGTGGGAGGTGGGTGAGCGCAAATGTTTATAACAATAATAGAAAGAAGAATAACAACAACAACAATTCCAGCAGCACGGACGAGCGAAATACAACTATTATTATTATTCTTTTTCGCACGTACGCTGCATAAATTCTTTTAAATAAAAGCTTGGCACGTTTTTATATTTTGTTCAACTCCCTTTTCAACCACTTTTTCAACTGCTTCACTTCAACCCCGTCTTTACTTTCCTAGAAATCGCTCTGATTATCCTTAGAGTCGCCGTCGTCGCCGTCATCGCCGCCGCCGCTGCAATGAATGTGGTATAACGGCAAAAAAAATTTATTGCAATCTCAGCACTCGATGTACATAGATGCTGCTCCTGCAGATGCTGCCTCCGCTGGTTTTTATAAAAAGTAGGGTTAAAATAAGTAATTTCTTAAAGATATACGGAGCAAAAAAGAAAGACGCTCTTTGCATAAAAAGAAGAAACAAGAAACAAGCCAAACCAAGCAACCAACTCCACCAACTCAAGTGTGATGCAATGCAAATGAAAACGGAACTTAAAATTAATCACGTTCCGGAGCTGCAATCGTTCGTAAGTCGGTAAAAATCGGGGTGTCGGCGAATCGATGTTTATTCTTGAAAGATGAGGGGAGGCGATGAGGTGAGGAAGATGCGATGGCTACACTGTGGTTATATACACATGTCGGTGTGGAGAGGAAAGGAACGGAGAGGAGGGAAGGAAAGAGCACAGGACTCAGGATTGCAACTGCATATATTTTGTCTTCCTTTTTTACCTGTCGCTCAGCTCAGGAACAGAGAGGATAAAGCGGCATTTTATTGTTATTGTACTTGGAGTATTGTTGTTGCTAATGGAACCGCAAATGAGGAAAAAAGGAAGGACTTATGATTCATTCACACACCTGAATGCTTTCATGTAAAAACATTAACAATAATCTTGTTATAACAAGAAATTTTTTAATTATTTTTTTTCAAAGAAATCCGTAGTTAAACTTGAGTAACCTTCAACGACGGACAATCATTATTCTTTGTACAATCGTTTTTAGACCCACTGAATACAACAACAAGGATTAACTACGAATGAGATGAATTCCTGAATCCTTGAATCATTGATTCATGATTTACTTTACATCAGATAAAGTGAGGGTTCGTTTTTCCTGACTGAGTCATTTTATTAAAATTACGTATATGTATATTCGTTGGTCTCTGATCTCGGGTCTGATCTCTGACAAATAATATTTCAATAACTCGTATTGAATTATTGAAATTATAATACAATATTATAATATTATAATTAATTCAACTTTGCAAGCATTGAATATGTAAATACATACTTCCAAGAAAATTTACTTAGAAAAAAAATATGTTCTTTCTTATCGAACAAGTTGCAGTTTTGCCAACCTTAATCATCAGTGTTGCCAACAGGACGAAGCACTGCATCATTCATCTTCTTAACTTCTTGAGAACTTTTTCAAGTCAGAGGGAAAAACAGAGAGAGGAAGATAGGCCGGTCGAGAGGGGAGGTGGGACAGAGGGTTGGTGAGTGGGCAGGGAGGGCGGCTCAACTCACTTCATCCACTCATCGTTCAACGCCTCTTATTTGTTTATCGTCAACCCGCTTTAAACAACTCCCACCCAATATCCGCATTCCTCATTTATAACCCCATCATCAACATTCTACTCCTTCGTTTTCCCCCCTTCTCCTTGATCAACCACGTCCAACGAGTTGACAGTATTCGGCATTCGGCGCTCCATCACCCACACCTCCAGCTTCCATTTTAATCTGCAAGAAAGTATAAATTAAAAGCCGCACTCTGGCAACACTGCACTGCAGACAAAGTTTCGTGGCTGTCGAATGGGGGTGACGTGGGCGGGCGGAGGATGTCTGGGAAGCTGGATAGCACCGTAAATCCTTTTTGCGCTTTCACACGTACGAATAAAATATTATTTGTATATTTTAGCATTTTTCATTCCATTCCGAGGTCTCATCATCAACACCCCCACCCTAGCATGCCCTGCTTCTTCTCATAAAGCTGAAGGAAGAATGTTTTTTTTCTTTGGTTTTTTAAGTGGTCTTCGCTTTCGCTGCCACAAAATCACTTTACACCGTTTTCTACTACGGATTCTTAATCGTTTTCTTCACTTCAACCATTTTGTTTGGCCTGCTGTTTCGCAGATAGGTCGGTGCTACGTTGGTACCTCTCCTGTACCTCTGTACCTGTGTCCTTGAGGAACGCGATAACGCGCATTACTTCGAACACGAAAAAGAAAAAATATAAGGATGAAATCCGTGTGGAAAAGCAAAAGCGAAAAAGAAACAAGGTAACGAAGAGGTTTGCCGCAGTCAACCAACCAACCAACCAAAGAAAGGAGTTCGAGTTAAAGCATGCAACAGAAATTAAAAAGAAATAAAAATAAAAATGCAAAATCGCAAGAAAAGAAAGAAAAGCAAAAAAAGGAACAAGAAAAATGCACCTTTTGAAGGAGCTGAAGTGATTTTTCTCAGGCATCAAAAGAAGCAGGAGCTGTATTTGTTTTTGTTTTTGTATTTTGATGTTGTTTGTATTTTATTAATATCCATTTTCACTTCACTCTACGTTATTTAGTAGGATTTTTTGTGTTTTTAGTAGTACTCGTAGTTGCAACCACTCAAGTTGTTGTGAACAAGCTGCAAAGTGATTTGTAAATCATCATTGAAACTAAATGATGTTCGCTTCCTTTTGTAATTAAAATTTTCCCGTTATTTGTATTTTATTCTTGTGTTTTGTATTTATTGTAATTTTGGTTTTCTTTTTTTTTTTGTTTTTCTTTGTAAACACAAAATTGAAATTTCATACACAGCATTTTTGTGGTGACACTTTTTAATGTTTATTAAATGTTGAACTCACCCCACCTTCCACCTTCACCACCCTTCACTGGTGCACTCTTTCTGTCTTATGGAAAATTAATTAAACTTTGTTTAAAATGGCAACGTCAGCAATCAGCAGCGTTAAAATTAAGAAAACGAACCAGGAGATGAGAGCGATACGACATGAACGATGAGACAAAATGGAAGATGGAAGGAAAAACGGGGAAAGGAAAAAGGGAAAGGATGGATCTAAATGGAAAATAAGATATATGGGAAAGGGTGGGGGCAGACACGCATGAAGAGAGGTTCCAAGTATGTTCTGGAATTTCCAATTGATCCATAGACTGTTCCACAAACGTTTTTGAAATCTACCTTTGCTGAAATAAGATGGGATTTTTTTAGTTAAAAAGCAAGCTTCACCATTACATGATCTTTTTTACTTAAATTATATTTTCGACCATTTTTTCGAGCATTCATCGCAGTTTTCCGAGACGGTGGACGATGTTCATCTTCACAATTTGCTTTAGTGTCCACAGTAAACAGCCCAAGGACACGTTCTTCACATTCCAATCGAAAGATGCTAAAGCTTTTGCTTTTAAAAGAACTTTTTCTTTCTGCTTCTTCGTCTCCTGCTTTCCTTGGTGACGCTCACAGAAGCAAGACATTCAATATAGTGACTTGTTCTCTTATCGTATCTCAACGTACACCAGACACACATCAGACACAGCATGCAGGAAACTAAGACTGCTCGTCTACTAGGGGAAAAACTATTAAAAACTTTTCATAATTTTTTCAAGGTAAAAAACCTTCTTCGGAGACGTTTACAGGTCTTTTCTTCCCCGCTTTACAGTCTTTGTCTTTGTCCTGTTTGTAGACAACTCTAACAACTTGAAAGCATTTTGAAAATTGCGTTATGCGAACCTTCAACTTTGACGAGGTTGAGTTCAGGAGTATAAACATTGAATTTGTCATATTTTCTTTTGAGTGGATGCTGATTTTTTTGAAAAAAGGAGAAAGAGGGAGCGAGAAAGAGAGAGAAAGAGAGAGAAGGGACATGCACTAATTGTCACTATCTTCAGATGGTTGGAGGCGGAAAAGTGTCAGGAAAACAAGCAAGTGTGTATCCCATAAGTGTGAAGATTACTTCTAAGCATTCTGCATGATGAATAATTTGGAAGACTTGAGTCCGTTCACCTGGAACTGAAGAGGTACTAAATCGTACCCATTTACGTTAAAAGAAAATCGTTATAAAACGACGGTCAATATACAAGGACAACCACTCTACCCAGCTCACTGATTCCGAAATCTGATTCCCAAACGGAAATAATCGTCTCAGTCTACCTGATTGTCTACAAACTTGTTTGGATTTTTCGTCTATTTTTCCTTCCGTTTGTCTGCCTCCGTATGTATTTCTGTTCATCTGTCCATGACCATGTCCACACCTTCTCCGCCAGCTTTTCACTTTTCGTTCACCTTCGAAAAGACGACAACAGCAAAAAAGAGTAGGAGACCTGCGCCAGGAGTATAAAACGTCTCAAGCGGAAATCAAAATGGCGCTTCAGAAGACTGTTCTTCCAACCATCTTGTATCTGAAGGCTATAATTAAATAGAAAGTACTAAGATTTAAATTCATTCAATTTTCTATAATACATTCTTTAAGATGGTAAAATAAAACTATAGTCTTTATGGGAATTATTAACAGAGTTCTCATTATTCAGATCTTCAATCATAATGACATTATGTTTAGAGTCTGTGAATATTTGTATATGTATCGGAAATACATGATATCATATATTATAAGTATCTTTGTTGAAAGTACATTAGAAATTATTATAAACCTAGCGAATGTTCCACGGGGAGCTCAGTAAAACTTTCAAATGGTGGAAGTTATAAATACCAACTCTAGTTGAATGTTTGTATCTCCAACCATCTCCATCAATTAACAGCAACTCTGACTTGTTTATGTTAAGTCAAGTTTTAAGCAAGTTTCCTGAAGTTATATTAAGCCGCAACTTCTATAAGTGTATTTAATAAGTTTAGTTCTTAGTTCTGTTTCGGGAATCTAGGTTTTAATATACGCTTTCTTTAAGATTCTAGATTTAATCAAATACAACCAAATAAATAAATAATTCGGTCTTCTTCTCTAACTACTGAAACTACTTCTATAGTGTATGTATGTATGTATCAGTATATACTTTAGGGATATCTACGTTCTTCCTTACCTTTTATCCTACAGGTGCACAAAGTAAATGTTTGTGGAATATTAATTGCAATACTGCTGCTGCTGACTTACGAAAGATGTCAGCACTGTCGCATTTTCGTTGTAATTACAAAGTTTATAACGAAGTTTATAACGATGGCGCAAGTACGAGATATAAATCGTTTTTTGTGATGAGTTTTATACAATATTTAACCGTAAGGCTTTCACTTTAACTTAACTCTCGATAAAGAGAAATAAGTGTAAAAAACTATGGATGGTGGAAAGTTAAAGAAGTGGATGTAATATTGTCGCCTTTGTGAAATATCGAGACGATATGTAAATATCTATAATAAGATAAAGTCGGAGTCCTTGATGTCTAAGAAGCAATGACATTATTACAGCCTCAATATGAGATTTCGTTTGGGTATATAATAGCTTGATATCTATGATGTCTGAGTATCTAAGTCTGTATAGTGTTTCAATCTATCCGGCTTCGTTGTCTTAGTCTATGATGACGCAATGTCTAAGACCTCTAAGAAGCAGTATATATAACCTCAATGTAAAATAATATGAGAATATATGATCTTTTCTCTATCATATTCTGATCTGTAATGCGTGAAACTACGAGTATATAGTAATTTCGCTAAGGTCTATCTAAAGAAATCTATTGAATCATATATTAAACATTGTAAAACTCTTTCGTGGGTCCTTAAAACCGAGATAGCTTATATTTTAATGGACTTAATTATATCAATCTGTTAAAACTCCATATTCTCCTCTACTTTTCTTTCCTCTCCTTTTATTTCTTTTCCATTTCAGTTTCACTTGACCTAAAAAGTACATCATTCATTCATCATTCACCATCCTATCCACAAAAATGCCATGAACCATTTTCTTTAGTTATCTTCTTTTTCTTTGGTGGTCTTCTTCCTCCTGACTTTCTTCAATAACTTGAAATGATTCGAATAGTTTTCGTTACCATCGACTAACTGTAAATCACCCAGCATCTCTACTGTCGCGACATGGTGAGAGAGAAAGTGAAAGGAAGACAGAGAGAGAGAGTGAGAGATAGGGAAAGAGAGAGTCTTCAACTCTGTTGCATTGCTTAACCCCGGAAAAGTAATGTAAATGTTAATGAAGTCGTGGATCCCTGTATACGGACGCTTCACTGTAAATATGCAAAAGACGATGGAATCTGTCACCGTCGTTGTCATCGTTGTCATCATTATCTTCATCGTCAGTGGCGTCAAGAGCAAATGTTCAGAGTTCTGGATGTTCAGGATACAACATCAGATGAGAGGTGATGACGAGGGTTGTTGATGGTTCATTAAAGGTGTCAGGGGAATTTTTATTATAAATTTATTCGATACGTTTTTTCCTTTTTATACAATATACTTTCTGTTCATGCTTATGTTGTTGATCGAATCGTTGTTGTGTTTGATTTTGTGAGCTCATAAACGTGAAAATGGAAATAAATTGAAAAGTTCCTTGCAAAGCGGACTTCATTTCTAAGAAACGGTGATAATATATTTGAAATTAAATGTATTTAAAAACAAACACAGAAAAAAACCCTCCAAATAAAGACTCAATCACTAGTTGAAGTATTGATTATATGTATTCTGATTTAAATTACTTTAATATAAAGAAACTCGTCGAAGACATTTAAAGAAATAATTTGAATATTTGATTTGCTATCGTGTCTTGATATCTGATGAGAAAAGTGAAGTACCTTTGTAAAATGAACTGATATCTCTACCATCATTCCAGAGGGGAATCGATTTCTTCCTTCCTTCCCCAGACACATCAAATCCAAGTGGTACCTGCGATAAAGAAAACTCAAATTGCTTGTAAAATCCACAAAGTTTTATTTTTGCTTTCAGTTGAGCTCATATCCCACATCCGTTGAAACCACTGGTGTGCGGTCGGGGGTCAGAGGAAGAACGGGTTCCTTCCTCTGACGCCCCTCCACTGACGCTGTCACTACCACTATGACAACTAAGACTTCTTTCAATTTACTGTGGCAATAAAAATCAAGAATATCTGCCATGAATTTTGTCAACGGTTTTAATACGAAATCGAAAACGATTAAACTACATTTTCCACCACATACGATTTAGAACGCAAATATATATGTATAAATAAATATATATTGAAAGAGTGGCACACACCCACTCACTCTGCCAAAATAGAAAATTCAATTTCCCTGAAGTTGATATAAAAAAAACATGCAATAAAAAAATAAAATAATCCTTGTGATATTTTCTATGCACGCGTACTTCTATTTTATTTGTTTTTTTTTCTATAAAATAAACCCCCACCACGAAAGCTATAAAAGTCCTGGCCAATGTACGTTCCAAGAGAAACATAGTGAGAAGAATAGAGAGAGAGAGAGAGAGAGAGAGAGAGAGAGAGAAGGTAGTAGAGAAAAAGCAGCATAAAATAACCGGAAATCTACTCCACATTTGAGAGCGGAGGCTCATGAAAAGGCACCGCAATAAAAATGGAAATCGAAAACAATAAAAAAGCAAAACTTTTGCCTCTTCGTCGGTTTATTGCAAGTGCAAAGCACAAAATTCAAACGACGACTATCACGACCTGGCGTGGCTGGGTGACAGGAGCAGGTGCGAGGGGAGGGCCCACCAACAGGAGAGCCGTCAATATGTAAAGGATCCAAGAGGTAGGATCGAGTGTCGAGTGTTAAGCTGACGTGGTACTCGTAGAGGGAGGAAAATCGACCCAAGAAGAGTTGCCATACGAGTGGCTGAAAATTGGTTCAAAATAGATGCCAGTGGAGTACATTTTCCGCAAATCAAATATTATAATGCGGCGACTTGCACCCACGCTTCAAGATGGCGTCTTTTTTCCTTTATTTCCGATTGCATTTCAGGATCATAACTGATCATACGCAAAACATAGTAATCTTCAATGGTGAGTCATGTTTTAAAGACTTCAAGTTTTTTTTACAAGGCCAATAAATGGAAGCAACAACAATTCATTCAAAGCTACGAAATAAATGTTACTTAATGACATTTCCTTACGTTTAATGCATCATAAAAATAAAATTCTTCTATTCATTAAACATAAAATTAAAAATAATATCCGTAAAATTGAAAATAATTCCTTTGCCGTCCTAGAATCGAAGTCGCACATTTCAATTTGACACATTAGCACATCGACGACGTGTTCAACGTGTACCAAGCATTTTAATTGTTTAAAAAAGGATACATTTAACATATCACATATTCTTTTCCTTACTTACTTTTCTTCTTTTTCACTTCCTTTAATTTAAATAACTTAGATATATGTATGTATGTATGTATGTATGTAGATGTTACAATATTTCCTCGCTGTAATTGATTTCAAACGAATTGAGAACCAAGACGGAGGCGTTCTACAAATACGCCCACTTCGCCAAAACTGTTCACACTTCGAATGCAATAAATATGTACCTGCATCGTATTGTATCTGCTGTATAGATGATATACGTACGTTTTTATAATCAAGCTATCGAATCGTAAAGAAAATATTCTTAAACTATTCGTTGTTCGTGTTGCTTCAATTTTATTGCTCAGAAAGAAATGAAAATGAAATGAGTTCATTCAAATAACAAGCAATAAAAAATGTATAGCGTGCTATCGGGAAATATCGGAAATATCTATACGATACTATGGGCTAAAGTATGAACTTTTACGAGGTTGAGTGAATGAGTTCATGAGGGTTGTTTTCTGAGGCAAATCGCAAGTTAATGCACGATAAATAAATATTCTGTAATAAGTGTAACTATTAACTAAACGTTTTTTTCTAATATAGCGATTCAATAACTACTGAATTTAAGTTCCGCAGAAGGTTTTTAATTATTATAGCCAATCGTAGTCTTCAATAATTTTCATTAGGTTAAAGTATAAAGAACTCTGAATTCTGAAGCCTTCATCTGTCAACAAAATCACTCTAATATTGATTGCTTATTAACGTTGGCAATTTAATGTAAGGCAATGAAAGCAAAATGTATCTAAAGACTTTTGGAATTTGCGTTGCAAATTGAATTGAATATTTGATTGTTTATTTGTTATTTGATTTAGACAATAAACCTTGTGTGATTGTATAAACCTCTTTTGTGCATTATGTTCATAGATACACAGCTCAATCCATAACCAATTCGATCGATTAACTAAGAAAAGAATTACCGCGATGGGCCACTCGGAAGTCACGTACTTAAGGCCTTAAGTTAGTTCAGTTAATTGTAAGCAGTTAGAATGTAATCTTTATAGAGCCCTCTAGCTTTCACGATCTCTCTCTCTCTCTCTCCGTTCCTCCTCTTTCTCTCCCTCTCACTCTACCTTAGAGATTGAAACCTGATGAAAGACTATCCTGGTGCTTTTTTTTGCACATTCTTATGGCTTTAGAAACATTTAAAAAGGTGTCAACGAGGGAAGTATAAGCTTCAGAAAATGGCTCCTTATCTTATTCCAAGAAATGCACCCTACTCTTGAATGTACCCTGGTATCAGCCGTGTCCAGTCAGCGCTTGAAAAGCTTTTGCAGCACTTTTCCAAACGATAGAATGGAAATTTTTGCACCTGCAAACAACGAACGGTAGCCAGTCGAGTAGCTGAAGTGGAGTTGGAGACTGAAGTTAGTGACGGCGATATTGTGGACAAGCACGGGCAGGCAGGAAGGCCAACAGACTGGCAAATAGACAAGACAGGCCGACAGGTTGGAGCTCTCGTTCTGCTCTCCGTGTGGATGGTGTTCATCTAGTGACCGAAGCATTTCTGTTAAACCCAGGAGGCAGTCTTTGTAGCTGACGTGGCTATAATTTCTTTTGTTTTCTTCTTGTTTTTCGTGTCGTGCTTCTTTGACCCCTGCCACAGTAGCAACAAACGACACGCGTCACTGGAATGTTGAAGAGCCCTTAGAAGATGCCACTCAAGAGCCAGTCATCGAGTGTGGGAGGGTGTATGTTTGTGCCTCTTTGTGTGTGTATGTGTGTGTGTGTGTATCTGGCGGTGAGTGTATGACCGGGATGGCCACAGGTGCCTACAGTGTTCACAGTGCAGTCATAAAAACTGCTGTTAGTGCTGCATGGCCAGCAACATTCGGAATGCTTCGTGCTGTTTTTATTGTTGCCGGTATTTACTACTGTTTTTCGCTGTGCTCGTATTGCTATTGTTATTGCTTCCTCTTATTCTTATTCTGTCTCCTTCGTCTTCTCTGTTTTCTTCCGTAGAACAAAGTATTAAATGCACAAATTGCTGTGTGCACCTTACAACAAACACAAGCAACTCAGAATACTGTATGCGAATACGAGTAGCATATGCGACATGCAGGCATGAAGACATGCATTCATTCAGGGTGCCGTGCTTGTAGTATTTCTGGTGCCTGGTGCATTTCTTCGATGTATCCAATAAAAACTGTATTCTCAACATTTATTCCGACCATAAACACTGAGTGCAACAATAAACATCGAAAAACTAATAAATTTATACTTCATCATAAATGGCCACAAAATATGCAATGATTTTTATAGCAACCAATAAAATTCCGTTGATCATATTAGTTGGTCAGATCATCACCACACACACTCGCAGACACACATACATACAGAGTTATATATATACAATGTATGTAGACCACACAATCACCAACAACAACAACAACAACCATAACATGTCTCGAAACCTCAACTAAAACATTCGAAAAACACAAGAATGTCAAATTTTGAAATAATGAAGCATACCTTCAGGCAACCGCATGCCAATCGCATGTATTCACACACGCACACACACATGCACATTCACCGACGCATACATCAACAGATACGGACTCAGGTGCATACCTTCACAGAAAATTGAAACAAGCGGAGGAATTCTATAGATTTTCATTTTCATTTAGTAAGTCAAAAAGATCCACACAAAAACACCCCAGTTTAACCAATAAAGAGAGACATCCTCAACACTAACACAGTACTCACACACACACATACACACACATACACACACACACACACGTACACAGACGACACACCCCGACAACAACCAAGAAACATCGAAAACCTGCAACGAAGTACACGAGTCTGAATACATACATTTTTATGTATCCCTGGAGGATTACCTGATTTCCCTTGTACAAGTACCGTTACATTCCTTAACATGCATGCTCTGTGTGTGTCTGTGTGTGTGTGTCACTCACACTTTCAAACCTGTACAAAGTTTTGTCACTCGTAGAAACAGCAGCGCATAAAAATTAAATTTTATCAGGTACGAGTACCATGAAAGTTTCTGAAAAGGATCTCCGAGGAGTGAGTGTGGAAAGTAAACCAGAAGAGACACGAGGAAGCTTCAAATGACAACTAAACTTCTCCTCCCTTCGTTTTTCCTTCCATTCCCATCCCTCTTTTGTTCGTCTATCTACTCATCTTAATGTCAGTTTTAGTAGTTCGGTAGCTCTGGTTGTTAATGTTTGTTGTTGCTGTTTATTGGTTTGAATAGTTTGCTATTGTTGTAGTTGTTGTTGTTGTTGTTGTGGTTATGGTTGTTGATATAGTTATATCATCAACATTGAATTTTATTTACCGCTAAACTTAATTTTACTCTCTGGTTTCATTTGAAGTTCGAAGAACGAGAGAAACGAGATCAATTCCATGAGATACCAACACGTGGCACTTCACCTTCTTCTTCTCAGTATTGATGTTCTTCTTCTTCCTCTTCTTCTTCTTCTAGCTTCTAAGAATTATCGTGGAACGTATCACCTGAAACCAAATTCTGATAGCGGTAAAATTTAATAAAAATATTGTCAATTCTGATTTCCTTCTTTCTTTACTATTTTTCTATATAAATATATAGCATTAAAAGTTACCAATGTATTTGTGATATAACCACTAGAGAACCGACTTTTGAACGTACATGTGTTCGATGTTTCTTTTTAGCGTATCGTAATTCGATTAGAATTCATAAGAGCTTTTTTTGTGTATGAACCGAAAACTTCCTATAGACTTCCTATAGCTATATAATTATATTTGGACAACATCATACTTGCCATAATTTTTCTTAAAGTCTAATTGAATGTCTTTTTTCTTTCTTTTCAGGTATGTAACAATAATTTTATTTTAGATGCCTCAAACTCTGCAGAGGAAACGTAATAAATTTAAAAGTAGTGAGTCACTAATATCAAGTTTGTCGTTACATTGTTTTTGTGCACATATGCGAGTATATCAGAATAAGCGTAATAATGCATCAGTGGTCATTACAGATTAAAATGTCATATCATGCATAATTTAGAAATAGTGTCATATTCGAATGCGCGATCCGAATGAATGAACTCAAGTTTTTCAAACACTCGCCAACATTCTGGAGACAAGTAGATGAAAATAGTACAGTCACATTCACACATTATTTGTCAACAATTTAAATTAATAAAATATAAACCGTATCCATCAGCACCAAAACCCACTCTCTCTCTCCTCTCTCCCAGCACACACAAGAACTGCCAAGTTCAATGCCAAGTCAAATAAATCAACGCTGATACTGAAAAACAAAATCATATAAAATAAAAATAACACCAAAACACAGTCAACACAAATATTTATTCGTAACCCAACCAACGCATGTCTTAACATTAGAATGATTTATATGATGATGATGACTTAAGTCTCAGTCGGGACTATTTTTTTGCACTTCTATATTTTTTCCACAAAAACTTAATTTCAACACCTCTTTGGAATCGGATCGGTTCTTCAACGCCCACGAACTCTAAAAACCACTCAGATTTTGTGTTCTCTTTCCTTCAATGAACTACGTGCAATTAAAATTGTAACAACATATATGTAAATGTTAAAGGTTTTGTGTCGTTGTCTTTATCATCTTTTTGCTTCTGAAAACCCCGCAGCAGCTAAAGCAGTTCAACTTATTATGTTGTTGACTTGTATCGCATGAGGTCATCGCAATCACTTTATTTATTTTTTTTAGTTTGACTTCCGATACAATCATGCAATCATTATGTTTATTTTTACACCAAAAGAATTACTTTTTAAATAATTAGGTCTGTGAAATTATACCATCGTTATTTATATAAATACAAACATTATATTGAGAGATCATCTAAATGTGATGATATATAGTTCTAGAGATTATTACTCTCAGTACTGTATCGTACTTTCAGAAGACTTATAGTGTACTCTTTTGAGATCAGGTAGCAGATTATAGCTTTTTATCCATCTTAAAGGTAATGAATACTTGAAATTCAAGATTTCCTAAACGACTTCAGTTTCTTTTCACTTTTTCAGTACACTTTTCTCCGTGTACTTCGCTTTACAGTTTTTTGTAGCGCCTACACAGTTATCATGTGTCTCTCCACATCTCACCACATCTCTCTCACTCTCTCCTCTCTCTCTTCAAACCGATCAAGTAATTGAAGTAAAACTTTTATGTGGTGCGTCGTCTCCTTCCTGTTTTCCCCCCTCACTCGTTTCATTTAATGCGTCAATTTGTGGCCTATTTTATTTTGTCCCGCCCACTCGCTTCCGAACATCCTCCTTTCGCTTACATACACACAGCACACTTCAAGACTTGGTTTTTAAGTTTTCTGCTGCTTTGGAAACACTTTCCATGTTTTTTTACCTTTTTTTTTCTTTTATTTCTTTGCTTATACCTGAGTCAAGCTTCCTATTGTTATTTTTACAACTGGGCCATTTTATGGCCTATTTTCTTGTCTTCTTCTACCTGCAATACATCATTGTGGCTCAATGGAATCGTCTTACATGTATTGTTATTGTTTTCTTTTGCTTAAGCTGTAGAGGTAACTCTATGTATGTGTGTATGTATGTACATGTGTTTATAGGTGTTAGTATGACAAAACGTCTTCACAAATCTGTTACTTTTTGCTATGTTTCCACCTCTTTTCACACATTTTGCCTCCGCTTTTAGTATATTTTTCGCAAAGTTTTTCTTCTATCTATCTATCTTTTTCTCTCCGTATCTTTCTATCTCTCTCTCATTGTTAACTCCGTACCTGTTCTTCTTCTTGACACACATAATTCTTGGTTTTCAATCCAGTCACTTGATTTATGTTGTCCCCAATGTTTGAAGCTTGGTTTTTATAGTAAAATAACGACAACATTTTATGCTTTCCGGGAACGAGTATTTTCACTTCCGTTTGTGACTTCATTAAACTTCTTCTCGTTGCACGTACACGAGTATGTTACAAGAAATTGAAAACACTTTACTTTGGATTACTTTTCTTTAGCTTGACTTTTTATTTCATCTAAAAGCAGACTAAATAGTGAGTGCATGTAGAGAGTAGATATAGTAGAGACTTCAGATGGAAGAGAAAGAGTAGAGACAGAGTACAGAAAGCAGACAGAGTATATAGGAGTGTAGAGAATAGAGTAGAGACAGAGTAGACAAATTTGAGAGCGTAGAGGAAGAGTGGACAGAATAAAGAAGTTACGCAAGGTCAACAGAGAAGATAAAGTACACAGAATAGACAAGTAAAGTGAGAGAGTAGAGAAAATAGAAGGAGGGAGCAGATATGTATATTATGAAGAGTAGAGACAGATTATACAGAGTAGAGAGAATTGCTAGTAGGATTCAAGGAGTAAAAAGTCGTTCAAAAGACATCACGTAAGTCCTTAAGTCTCATACAGGTCTCCACATCTAAACCTAGGAGGGCTTCTGAGTTGCTCTGGAATTAAATCCTTTAAAAACCAAACCAGAAAAACGTTTTCTGAACTTAACGGAACCAAATCTACTTCTTTTATTTTGATATTAATTATAATTTTTGCTGGTCTCGAGTACCCTGGGAGCAAAAATCTATAAAACTGAATGACTAACAAGGAAACGCAATTTTCTGGAACTACAAAGTAATCACATCGAACTAACGACTCTGCAAGGAATCAAATCAGAAAATCGGACAAGTCCGGTCGAAGCAAAGACCACTTTTCACATCCTAAAATACTGCTGATCATAAAAAGTTACAAGAACATCGTCGTCTACAAATAAGTATAACAGGAGTACATGTGAACATTTATGAAATCCCCAAATCGCACGTAAATGACGAAAAACCACTGCAAAAAATCCAAATAAGCACAAAAACAGGCAGTAATTTCAGCCGGAAGAATCACATGAAATCGAGGTTCTTTACGACTTCTCTGTTACTTTCTCTAAATATTTCTCACTCCGAAGTTTGTAGCCACAGCTTCAATGTGTGGAACATGCCCAGTATTACACACATTGTTTTTACGGGCAACTGCAGCAGCAAGTAACTAAAACAAAAGTAGAGCAAATAATAATAAAAGTGGCATAAATCATTTTGTGGGAGGGAAGGAAGGAATGAAGGTGGATATATCACAAGCATAAATACTGAATTCAAGTCTCAAAATAACACTTTTCTTTTATAATAGGAAATAACAGAAAAAAATAACAACGATCAGTTTAATTAACTGCTTCTTGCCCAGTTGCTAAAATCTAATTGCAGAAAATTGATTAATCTTATTTTTTAATATATAAAAAAGATATCTGAGGGATATCTTATACATCCCCCCCCCCCCCCCGCACCATTATGCTTTCCACCTTCCCAATCCTAGACGAGCTCAGACAACACTTAAATGATACAATTTCTTTTGGAGTTTTGACTTGAGCAAAATGCGAATTACATATGTACACATTGTGTGCAAACGGTAACACTTGTTCAAGCAAAGTGTGTGTTTGTATCACCCATCCTACCGCCGTCCTACCGCCCTCCCTTATCAGTCCATACGCAGTACGAATACTTGAAGTGCAAATAGGTGTGTATCAAGTGTGTTTGTGTTGTTGACGTTTGCTTGACAGTTGGCTGTCGAGATCACAGTAATAACAACAACAACCGAATGAACAAAAACAACAACAAATCAACAGCAACTGCAACAGCGGGAGCAATAAAACCGATGCAAAAACTTACTACGAGTAGAAATGACGTGGTTTTTCGTTTGTCTAGCATATGCTGAGGTGTGGCAACACTGTACGCTTCGACTCATGTACAGCTGTGCGTTTGACATCCAACAAGGTGCATTCAGAAGCACTCTAAAAATGGTGAATAAAAAGAAAAAATTAAAATTCAATTGAATTTGAAGGACGACAAATGTTGACGAATCGGTTTGTCTGCGGCTTTCGACGATCCTTTGCGCCGACCAACACCTCGTCACCCCGTTGGAGTACTTGAAATGAAACACTTGCAACTCGGCGGTGACAGTGCTCTGTTTTTGTTTATCTCATTTCAATTTTTCCCATTTGACAGACAGTAAAATTGAAATGAATGCATTGCCGAAGACCACAATTTTTTTTGGGTTGATTTTTTCTCTTTGCTCAGAAAAAGGAAGAATTGTCAGAAAGTCATAAAGTAAACATCATTGCTCACAGAGTGACACCGCGCGGAGAGAACCAAATTTTTACCTGATCCTTTCGATTGATTAGAATTTATTAAGAATTTGCATGACGTTTTCGTTGAATAGTTGATGCCAGAGTGAACAAGTGAATGAACGAATGAGTCTCTGGTTTTATTGTAGCATAGTTTAAGGATCGAAGCTGGAAGAAGCTTCAAAAAGTCGGGGTGCAATTAGATAGAGACAAGCGCTTTGCTTCTACGAGCAACGCCTAAAAGCATACTTTGTTTGAGTGCAAATACATGTATGTCATCATTGTTTTCTACTTCTTCTTCCTTACTCCCCCTCCCCTCATTCAACTTCTTCACACAACAGCAGCCAGCGTATAAGACACTCCTCCCAAACCATACCGCCCACATCAAAGCAAAGGGTCTGAGGGAAACATACGAATTCATATCATCGTCAGCGTCGAATGAATGAATTCAAGCACCTAAAAATCGCATAAATATAAATTCGCTGTCTCTGTGAAGCGCACATGTTCTCATAAGGGACTCACCGTAAGCTGGCAACACACCCTCCCCTTCCCCCCTCCCCCACCCTCTCGCCAAACAATTCTTCTGCTGCTCCTTCATATGCATTAACTGCTCTTTCATGCTAATTTTGACAATATTTGTCCCTAAATCATTTCTGCTTCTGCATGTGTTTGTAGTTGTTTATTGTTGTTGTTGTTGTCTATTATTAGTATTGTTGTTGTTGTTGTTGTTGATGTTGCAAATTCTAAACTAACAAAGTCTCAAATTTGGCCACCACCGCGCAATATCCATGAGTACACCACGTGTATAAGTACACAAAAAGCGGAAAAACGGAAGCACAGAAAAAACGTCTTACGTTTGCGAAATATATTCATATCATTACGTTTACGGGTAGACATTTTCTGCTCGAGTTTTTGACATTTTTATTGCAATAATGAATACGGCGGAAACGTAATAAAATGTTCCTTTTATGATACTACTTCTACAGAGGGCTCAGAAAAGGGGAGAGAGCGGGTAAATTTATAGCTCCAAAAACAAAAAGAAAAACATACACTAAGTACTTAAAAATCGGATTGAGCATATAAGAGAATATAATTAAAAATGCATATGTACATATGTCATTAATGTTAAATTGTGGTTGTGTTGTTAAATAAAAAAATTATTGCGCTTCTTGGGACACAAATGTTTTCATTAACATTCGCCTATATATTTATATAGAATGTACTTAGATACTCTATTTCACAAACCCAGCCAAAATCACCAACAGATAATACTTAAATATTACAATTTCCACAAACGGTTTATATGTATGTATATATATGGAAATTCGATATATTGTGTCTACTATAAACGTCACTATCAAAAATGTCTCTTTTATTATGAAAGAAATAAAAGTGTTTCTTGTTGGCGAGATCAGAAGGTGATCACTAACACCAGGTTTAAAGACGGTTACCTGATTTACTCTTCACGTCCTCATCATTATACTTTTCGTGCCCTTACCTTCTCCTTATCCTGATCCTTACCATTTTTTGTCCTTATCCTTCTCCTTATATCTTTCCTGTCCTTCTGCTTATCGTAATAATGGTCAATGATTATGTGCGTCTGCTAGTGCTTTTGTACGTTTGACAAACCGAAGAAGAAATCATTAAATATTACTATGATTATGATTTACTTGTAAAAACCCGAAAAAAAGCACTCAACAAATGCTGCATTCCAAAATAGAGTCACGCGTAAACTTAAAGTCAGTCACATAGAGACTAATCGAAAAAAGAGACCGCGAGATCTCACTGATAAGCAACATGCGACTGGATAATGGACATGGCGTAAAGGCAGAAATACAGAAGCAGCTGTAAAAACCAAACTAAAAAATAAAAAAGTAAAAACCAGTGAAAACTAACTGTAAAGCAGCAGCACGATAATTTTAATGGCCAATGTGGATTTATGTAAATTTCTGTGAATGCCGCGGGACAACGACGACGATGCGGCTGCATCGCCACCAACGAATGGGCGTGAGTGCAAAAGTGGCACTTAAAGGACACTCCAACCGACCACCAACGCAGTGGTTGTTGTAAATAAAACGCTAAGAATTAAATGAAATAAAATTAAATAAGCAACAACCACAAAGCACCTCTACTATATGTGATATACATATAAGAGTACAATAGTATACATATATGTACTTATAAAAATATATATGTGATATTTATATACATACTTATATTTCTATCAATTGTGTGGGAAATTAGATTAAATGAGCTTTTAACACTACAGGAAAGAAAACGAACAAAAAACAAATGAAATAACTTTTTTCAACAATAGAAAAAATAATTTATAAGGTAATTTTATAAAGCTTTTTAGAAAAGAACACAACAAGGATTTTAATCCTTTTAGAAGCCAATTGAAAATGGAATAACGGTAAAATTAAAAAATAACAAATGCGATGGCAAAAATAATAAACATGATTCTTTAGTGATAGAACAAAAAACACAACAACAACAAAGAATTTTACATAAACCCGTAAGAGGAGTGAAAACACGTAACTAAATAAAAACGTGCCTGATGAAAACTCTGAAGTGAAACCCTCTCTAGAGACATTTAATGAGCCTTAACTCTACATTTACCCTATCTAAACCCATTCGTCTTCTTCTTCTTTCCTGGTTTACTTCCCTCCTCCTGCTTTCATACTTTTTTAGAATTAGAGTAAACAAATAAAATTGATGACGTCAAGTTAAAATAACTCTTGAATCAACTCTGCAATAAAAAGAAAATAAAAGGATTATTATTTATATGAAGTGAAAAATATATTAATACAGGACGATGGTGATAATGATAGATGATTTTTTGCCTCAAAACAGAAACATCCACGTACTACTCTCATATTGGAATATCCCAAATCCCAATACGACACGACAAACCAACTCACCGTGCATATTTAAACCAGTCAACAAGGATATGAAAGGTTTTTCCTGTCATCGGAGCGGAAACACAACAGAGCTCTGAGCTGTATAAAAGTATTGTATTAAATGCACTATATGCGAGTATAATGATGTATAAGTTGAAAACTTTGAACAGCAAAAATAAAAACAATTAAAAAATTTCTAAACATGCAACCAGCGGCAACGGAAACAACAAAAATAACCACTCTCAAGTTTTAAAAACCTTAAATAATCGTTTTTATGGCAAGAAGAGTAATAATAACAATAATACTAATAATAAAAGTAATACTAAAAGTAATAATAAAATATAATAATAGTAATAATAATAAACACGACCGGGCGTGGTAGAAACTTCGACCAATGACAATTTCCATTTTTAATTAATTCCTTTTTATTATAGCATTTTATAATATAAAATAATACCAAATGGAAATTGACTACTCGTCTATGAATAGCAACAAAACCTCCTCTTTTCACTCAGTCAACCAGATCGTCTGATCTGACTAGAAATCTCAGCAACAATGTTTGCGTTTAGATTCTTTTCTATGCTTAGCAACATACATACGTTGATAAACAATGTTTATGTACTGGGACGTAATACCTGATATCTTTTAATGCAGACAAAATTTCGTCTTCATTCGTTTTTTGTGCAGTAGAGAAGAAAAATGGGTATATGTCATTCATCATTGAAACTGAATGTATGGCGTAATTATATATAGAAGATTATAAAGAAGAAAGCTGTAGAGAACCAACAACAATCAAAGGAATGTAGTGCAACTGAACACTGAGTATAGTTCCAAAAATTACAAAAAACAAAACAATAACATTGTTGAAACTACGTTTGTGCGATTTTTTAAGATTTTTTATCGTTTTTCTGATTATACGGCTACACTTCCGGCATAAATCCCTCAAAATGCACTTTGATAACTAAATCCGTGTCTTTCGAGATCTCGATGAAATTAAAGAAAACTTTTATCGCAGCATCCTTCTTATCCGAAACAATCTGAGGCACCATCGTTATGCTTACTAAGGACCGTCAGTAACAACAACAAGATAGCTTCGAAGGAGTTCCACTTAAGTATCTGAATGACGCCTGGCAACAGCAACAACATCAGCTTAGAAACATCGCGCTGCGTACAATTTAAAGAAAAAAAAAATAAACAGATTTTATTTCCGTAATGAAGTCTCGATGGCATTATATATGCATGTGAGTGTGAGCGGGCGCAGCAGTGTGAGCATCGTGAAAAAAAAAAATCGGGGAAATCTTAAGAGACCTGCCTCGATTACGTCCCGACGACGACTTGAAGGGGCTTCGGTTGGCTTTTCGCTCAACTTGATAACGTGCTCTAACGTGCAACGTGCCCCGCCCGGTTCCTGGTTCATGGTTCCTGCTGGACCAGCATCTACTTGAGACGCATTTATCAAAGGCTCCCTCATGTTGTCAGGGCAAGCAGTCGAGGTGATCGAACAGGAGGGGGCGGGAGCGACGCCGACGCCGACGGAGGAAGACAGATGAGAGTGGGTCGGCAAGCACCAGCCTGGTGCGAGCCTCTCGTGCGAGAGAACGAGGCGGTACTCAGAAGTGACATTGAAAAATTTATTGTTTGACTGGGTGATGCGGAGCGGTAGAGTGGTGTACCGAGGAAGGGGAGCTGGAGGAGGAGAAGCTGAAAGACGTGGAAAGAAGAGCAGAAATAGACAAGGACGTGGAGCCGAGTGAAGAGGTTTCAAAAAGAGCGGATATGAAGGGAGGGGTTACGAAGTGGTGGGAATATGAAAGGAGATAATACATAGAGAGAGAGATGGTTGTGGTGTACAAAGGGGTGAAGTTGCAGGGCAGCAGCTGCTGCTGCTATATTTTTAAAGCGCTCAACGATTTCACACCCCAAAAAGTTTTGCTTTATTCGCAACTCTTATCTGCAGCTTTTCAAAGGATTCGCTGTATTAAATGTGTGTGTGTGTGTTTGTGATCGACGGGAGGATGTAGAGATCTAGACGTGGAAGATGAACAGGAGGGATACCCATCCCTCCGCCGCCCGCCGCCCACTCGTTGCTGTACCAGTATTTTTCAAATTAATGCAATTAAATAACGCAACATTTCTATTTTTCTCTCTCTGTGGATTTTGTTTTTGGCAAATTTAATTCGAATTTAAATCCACTGCTGTTGCTGATTTTTCTGCAGTTGATTTTTGTTGTTGTTCTAGTTGAGAATATTTGTTGTGTGTTATTTAATCCCTTTTAACTCACGCTGTGTTTTTGTTACTCGTCTTCTTTAGGTTGTTGCTGCTGCTACTCTGGTTGCCGTTGTTGTTGTTGCTGATGTTGTTATTTTAATTTTAGTACAATTATCCTGCCTGCTATGTTGAAAGATGAGACAGCAACAACATTTCTTTTTTTCTTAACATTTCATTTCAGTGATGTTGTTGTTCATGTTGATTGCCTGATGTTGTTGTCAAAGTTGTTGTTATTGCTGCCGCTGTTTTAAAATGAAATATCGTTCGCTTGAGACCCGCTGAATTGCTGCATACAAACGCGTCCCAGCAGCAACAACGCTACGTCTGGCTGAGTGTCTGATTGAGGAGGAGGATCCCCACCTCCTTCTCTTTCCCCCTGCATCCATCCGTGCCTCATTTCTGTCTGTCTAAAGTGTTTTAATTGCGTTTGGATTTCAAACTAAAGCGCGTAAAAATGCAATTTTAGTAGTGTTCGTTGGAGGTTTTTTGATGCTGTTTTTTTTTTTGTCAAACTTTTCCAACATTTCTCATTTTCACGCTTGTGCCATTATATATACAATATATGTACATACATCTACTAGTATTAAATCATGGGAAGAGACAATGAATAACATACACTGCAACATAAACTAAATTCAATTCTTAGCTACTTTTCTCTGTGATTATTATTTGATTGCATTTTTCACAAGTTTCATAAGCATTTTTATACGTGGATTTGAATCAGTTAATTCAATAAAAACGACTTCCAATATAAGTAAAAAGAGTAAAGAGATGCTTCAAAAAATTTAAAAGTTACAATTTATAAAACCCTACACTGATAGAAAAAACATGGTTGATGCAAGTTTGCAGCAACCATTTTATGGTTACTCTCATTATATTTGCAAGTAAATGTTTGTAGTAATTATTGATATATTCATATGAATCATATTATGAATACCACCACTATATGGCATGTTTATTCCAATCATAAAAAGTGGATTCATGATATTTGCATAACAAATAGTTCGCTGTATCATAAAACTGTGATTACACCTAACATTATGTACGGTTGCTGGTAACATAATGTGGTGAAATCTTAACATGTGCTCGTACCCAAAAAGATGTATGATTACTAGAAAAATGGTATGATTAAATCTAACCATAGCATGTTTGCTGGGATCATAATGTGGTGAAATCTACCCATTACATGTGCTCTTTTGGTTCTTTTTGACATTTGTAGTACTACCTTCATTCAGTGCAGACGAATTAAAAGTTATTAATAAAAGTTATATTAAATAAATCTTAAAAGTGCTAAACAATATTAATTTTCTAGTTTTGGCAATTGGGTAAGTACCACTGTTATTTATATATGTATATGAATGCTTTAATGTTTAAAAAAGTAAAGATTATATTTTTAATTTTATACAGTCACAATGCTTTCAGGAAAAAGTTAAGGAATTTGGGGATTCAGTGGACATATTATACTTGCCCCTTTTCATATATTTCGATGGTTTTGAAGTGAACAATCCTTTGGGCTGGTGTTCGAAAAATTGGAGGGATCTATGTTAAAATGCCTTGCTTACCTACAAGATGAGGGTACATTCCATTCAATTATACTTGAAGTTACCACTATAATGTACTATTTTTACAGGTAAAACAACTTATGTTTGCTGCAACAAAACAATGATTGCGAATAACAAAATTTTCGATTTACATATATAATCATGGTTTTAATTGCCTCCATCAAAAGATTTTTTGTGGGAAACATACAACATATTTGCTGCAATATAAAAATAATACCAATAAATATAATTTTGTTCCATCCACCATGAATTTTTGTTGTGTTACCCAAAATTATTTCTTTCGCAACTATAATTATTGTGGATCTAAAAATGTTACATATTTGAATTAACCATCAAATCCAACCATAGTATTGTTCTCTAAAATTATGATTATGAGAACCATATTTTTTCTTTGAGTGTAGAGTCTTAGATTTATTTAACGACTTCTGTTAAACTTGCTGTTAAAGCGTTTTCAAAAATTTTGGACGTCTTCATCTCTGAAAGTTTCGAATTCCGGAAATCAGAACTCGTAGCGCTTTAATTCTTCTGCTGACAACTCCTGCAACCCAACACATTTCAATAAATGCAAATTCGGGCTGCTTGTCACATCGGTAACCATCAATGATAACCAGAGCACGTTAGTCTGGCACCACGTGACGCAAAATATTCATGTATTCCGAAATGATTTCAGGCTACGATTCATAAAAAAGGACTGAAACTCAATAACTTGGGAAGAGTGGAAGCGAGGAGAAGAGAGAAAAGAACAAAAAAATACAAAACACAGGATAGCAAATGAACGGGTTATAGGGGCGAGGGGGGGGGGGGGGGCGGATTTGGAATAATATGTACCTTATATTGTTACCTCCGTAGGATTTGTTGAAGTTATTGTTGCTTGACATGAAGTGCACCAAATCATAAAATGCATAAAAATAACAAAATAACAACAACAACAAGAAGAACCCTAACAGCGATTACAACAAATACAGAACTATTGTAACACCAACAAGAGTGAAAAATATGAGTAACAAACATGTCAGAACATGCGACAGGGATGTCATCAATTTCGCCAACTTCAACTGAACCCAGAACTAGTGAAGTCTTCTGGGTTATTGATCGATATCGCTTTTTATTATATTTTTGGGGTCCAACTGCAGAATATTCAGAATTCGCCAGATGAAACTCTCGGCATTTCAGAGTTGTACCTGGTCTGACTCCTTTAGACAGACCAGACTTTGTTACAACTACAGCAGATCCACGCTTTATACACCATGAGTGAATGGCCTCTATTGGAGCTTGGAATTGTGTGGCCCATATCTAAAAGCTGAACACTGCACACTTCAAACTCTTCTGTCGCAGGTGTCCAGACTCTGAATCATTTTCCCAGAGTCGAAGTGCCAAAGATCGGAGTTGGACAGAGGGATCGGGGAAATCACGCTACTAACTTGTTTACTTATCGTTAAAAGCTATAATTCAAAAATCTTGAGTGCAAACAATAAAAAGACAGATGCATATATTGTATATACATTAAAAATGAGATGAGAAATAAAACCAAAGTCAAATAAAAGATCAAAGGATAAACTGAACAAAAAACAAACCAAAAAGAAAACCAATAACTTGAAGGCAAGCAGCCAGAAGTTAAGAGATGAGATATTGTGGCAACGCTGACAAATGCCGTAACATGCAGTTAAGCAGAAGATGATGTTAAGCTTCAAAAAAGCACACGAGCTCACACGAATACACAAACGTATTCTCTAATACACGAAAGACAGGAGAGACAGACGGAGACAGAGACACCGTAGAGGGAGTGAGAGATTTACAGAAGCATCGTGACAGCGGCGTTGGGGGAAAAAAGACCGCAAGGATGTCCAGCGAGTAGAGAGACAAGGAAAAAAATTTTTAAAATAGTAGAATACGTAGTAGCAAAAAAGTGGAGCCTTTGAAAATTGAAAAAGGCAACAACATTAAATTATTTACAACAATTGGCAAGGAGCAAGGACCAGCTCAGATAAAATACTTGACGGGTTTGTTAGTTGGTTGGTTGGTCGGTCGGTCGGTCGGTCGGTCGATCTGTTGGTTGGGTGTCTGGCAAGCAAGCACATGGGACAGCATTTTGGACAGCGGTAGACAGCAAAGCAATCGGGCAGACAGCAAAAACAAAGGCAAAAGCGGAAAACAGTAACATATGAGATCAACGGAAAAAGTGAAAAGGCGAAAAAATCGATAACAAACCGAGGCGGGGTTTGCAGGCGCACTCTGAGCGGAGTGGCGGGGTGGAAGTGGCGACACTTTTACTTTTTAGTGGCTGCAACAACCACAAAGCATTCATTAATAGCATCAACTCCTCGTCCTCGTAGTGAACTATTCAGGCATGTTCTGCTTTTGTGCATTTTTTCATTTAATTTGTCAGTCGCTGTTGTTGAATATTGCTGCAGCGTTTTAACTGCGCCTTTTTTCTCCTTCAAAATCATTTTGCAAACATAAAATCGTTGGTGTTTTCATCTATTTTCTTTTATGAAACTTTTCTCCAACTCCCACACATTTTGGCAAAAAGTTGCTGGCTGACGAATCTTTGTTGCTGATGGCTCCCTACGAATGCGTCACTCCTACATGCATACTTATGTATGTACATGCATCAGTCACACTGTCTTCATCCATCTTTTCGTCTATCGGCCTGTCTGCCTGTCTGTCTGTCAGCCAATCTGCACAGCTGTCTGTCCGCGCCTACGCTGTCTGCTACGGTTTTCCGTTTTTCATTCTGCACACAAAAAACTCACTTCCATGGAATGAGACAGATTTTGTCAGACAGACAAACGTCAGACGGTCAACAGACGGAAACAACTTTCATTGCGCAGTCCTTTTGTTGCATATACATATGTATCTCATACATACATACGTCGCACGTCCAGACAGACTGCAGTCAAGCGAAAGTTATTTTCGGCGAACAAAATCTGCAAGAACGCAGTCTTTAAGGTTACTTCTTTCGGCTGCTTGCTCGAGTCGTTTCAACGTATTACTTCAACAGCTTCCGTCCATTCATAGATGTATACCGATATAGATATGTATTCAGAGAGATGCAGAGATAGAAGATAGAGGAATACAGATATACAGAGATACAAACAGACAAACTTAAGAAGACACAATGATAGAAAAAGACACAGAGACACATAGATGCATGGATATACTGCAGATATACAGACATGTAGAGATACAGCTATGCCGAGATACAGATATGGAGAAATACTGGGGCACAGGGATACAGAAATAATGAGCTACAAACATACATGGATACAGAGATACTGATATATACAGCTACACAGATATACAGAGGCAAATATATGCACTGAATATGCTCTATTAGCTATATAAGCACATAACACATGAAATTCTTACACATTTAGCAGGTATATTTTACCTTTTGGACTGAAATATAGTCCGACCATCTGGATGCTGTTTAATTCATTAATATTATGAAAGACCTGTCGTTTGAAAACGGAACCTAAATATTTATCATAATGAATAAATTCGGATTCAGACCTTCCTCTGGAACCACCACAAGGCCTCATAACAACTGTTAACTGAAGATAACAGAACAATTCAGAAAACACCTCTATTCATCTTAAGTACGTGGCAACTAGAATACATTTCAAGTCTCTGAAACATTCACAATACAGTGGGTGATGTTGGTCTTGATAACAAGTATTTTATACGGCTCGTGGATATTCGACTCCGATGGTCTTATCACCAAATATTGGGACCACAAAATTCTTATATAATAATTTCATAGATTTCAATGTAGGCAATACAGACATTTTTATTGCAATCAATCAACGACTAAATAAACATGAGAATAAAATTAAGTTTTAATTACTTTTGTTATAAAACGTGTATAATATTTATAGTCCATTATAAAGAAATCAACTATAGTTTTATTGAATTTCCTGAAAAATATAAACTGTTTCGGTAATAAATATTCAAACACAATATTTTAGAAAGTATTCTTGTGTCCGTTCTACCGTCAATTTTAATTTCTTCATCACTTTTTGTCGTGTTAACGTTGTTCAGCTCGTGTTAAATTCTGAGGCATTCTATTAAGGTGTCGAATTCTCTATCAAAATCCATCTCTGCCTCTCAAGTTTCCAAAAATTTCAAAATTCCAAACATGCATCGCTATGAATCGATGTCAAGTTACGATTGTCAGTTAGTATAGGAATTTTTTCTTAAACTAACATACTATTTTTAATTTTACTCTTTTTTCTTTATTTAGTTAACACGTCTTATCTCCAATTTCATTACCAATTACATTTATAATGTTCTTAATCAGGTCATTAATTATTGCGGATTTGCTCGCATAGAATTCGTTTTTCAAATAACCTCAAAGAAACAAGTCAAATCATACGAAGAAGGTGGCCACTTCACATCACCGTTCCTTAAAATTAATAGACCATTGAATTTCGATCGCAATAAAGTGATGTTTTGGCGAAAGGCACATGTTCACGTATCTTATGATGTTGGGTAACAAAGTTAATGACGAGTTATAAATTATATCACACATTAGAGTACATCACCCAGATATCAAAATAATAATAATCGCTAATTTATATGCTATTTTTATGAGACTATAATTAAACGTATTTTACGATCCATTGACGATATGTGATATTTACTATTCACGAATAGTATAAAAGCCCCGAACTCATAGAATAAACCAACCAGTGTTTGGCGACAACTTTAGAGAATTAAATCATGAAGACATTCGCGAATATTGTGATTGCTTTGGTGGTGGTGGGTGCTGTCAGTGCCGTTCCAGTTGCGAACAATACGAACAACAATTCGGCCCAGACGAATGAGACATCAAGTGTCCGTTTGGCCAAACCGAACGAGGCACCCTACGCTGTGTTCTTGTTCCATTCTACTAGAGGGCTCTTCTGTGGCGGCGTCATCATACATCCCAACTGGGTCTTGACTGCCGCTAATTGTTTGAGTAACACTACATTTAGTGTG
This sequence comes from Myopa testacea, assembly GCA_949629155.1. Taxonomy (NCBI): domain Eukaryota; kingdom Metazoa; phylum Arthropoda; class Insecta; order Diptera; family Conopidae; genus Myopa; species Myopa testacea. The sequence goes on from OX451345.1 coordinate 65,153,451, forward strand.
GTTGCGGGTGTGCACGATCTCAACGACATCAAAAATTTAGATAATGTCGACCACCTCAACAATTCTGATATACAGATACGCACGATCCCGGACGCTAGTCATTATATTATTCACACCCTATACGATGATGAAGTCGGAAATATAGACATCGCTATGGTTTATACCCGTAAAGCTTTCAATTTTCGCAGCTCTCCGCGCGTGAAACTGATCCAGCTTCCGACCGAAGAGTATCCACAAGAGGGCGTCGGAAAGCTTTTCGGTTGGAGCTTTGGTTCCAGAAGTCTAGATCATATGCATCTGATGGCCATGGATACCGTTGTTGTTGGCTTCGAAAAGTGCCGTGATGCTATGAATTACGACGAAAAACTGATGCCCTACAACATTTGTACGTCCGGCGAATACGGCCCTTGTGGCCAAGACTCAGGCGCACCTTTGATACGGTCTACTCCAGGTGGAGACGTTTTGGTTGGTCTGGCAACTTGGCCAAAAAAGGATTGCTATCCGATGACCGAACCCTCGATGTATACCAATGTGCTTGTTTTCACAGATTGGATCAGGAAGAATATTTTTGATTATATGATGATTAATCCATAATTTTACTTTGTTAATTGTAATTAAATTTTGAATAAATTGTAATTAAATTTTGAATAAATTGTAATTAAATAGAATTCAAAAGGGTTATCGTGTTTCTTTTGACATCACTTTGTTCTGTCTTCTGACTGAGAGAAAGATCACAATGTTTGAATGTGTTTGAATTCGAAAAGTATGTGTTAATTGTACTTTATCAATCCAGTGTTTAATTGGTTTTTGTTAACATTTTTTATTTGGCGTTTCTGTTTTATTGAAGAATGTCAACTGCTTTTGATTTCCATATTCCAAATTCATATTCATTAATTAGGTGTTTACTTCATGGAGAGTGAACAAACCGAAGTATTCATTGACATTATGGTAATATTACAAATTTAGAACAACGAGGTTATAGACAGAGAAGAATTAGGTTCGATGAAGTACCTGATCCTTACCTGATCCTTACCTTATTTCTTCTATATATTCAAATATCAAAATTCCGATTTTTCCTTTAAAATCCTGTTTCTTTATAACCAAAAATTTTCCATACAATTTTTTTTTTTAAATTCTCGCCCTCTCTTACTCACTCTCTTATTCTTTCTTCTCTTTTTAGGTAAGTAGACAACAGATTGATACCAACGTTTAAGATGCATTCAGTGTTTCATCATCACCATCTTTAATCATCAACTCCTTTCAACATTCATCACTTTATTCATCACTCTCATGTGTAATCAACGTTGTAACAAGTAAACTGCATTAATTGAGTGTTGCTGTTTTATTGTAGGTTATTATTATTAATTATTTTGAGTTTTTTTATTTATTTATTTATTTTCGGTATTGAGTTGAGTCAACTTTTAAAGAGAAGAGAAAAATTCACTATTATTTAATGTTAATATATATATTATTATATATAATATCAAACAAAATTTAAACAATTAATTAAACTCTATATATTATAGTGCGGAGAATAAGTATTGAAATGAGATAACGAGAAGTTTGCACAATGAAATAAACTTTGGTCATCGGATTGCAAGCGAAAAGATGAACAGAGAGACAAAAAGCTCTCTGATTATTCAAATGAAAATTTAACCCATAATAATAATAAAGCTTCTCTGTGAAGCCATACAAATGTTATAATGAAGCTGGAAAAAAGGAGAGTAGCAGATTTTTCAGAATGATATAACTTCGCTTTGCATGAATAAATGATGAATACATAATGAACGAATGAATGAATGACGGAAGGACAGAATTTTAATAAAAATTTGGAAGAAACATAAAAACTAACCAAACACTAGCAGGTGAAAATGTATTTCATGAAACTGTTTGCCAATTATTTTGGATTATTATTTCCGAAATGAAA